>JAVQJD010080901.1:0-23732 GCA_036023655.1 Nannoperca australis | reverse complement strand
GTGTGTGTGTGTGTGTGTGTGTGTGTGTGTGTGTGTGTGTGTGTGTGTGTGTGATTTAAAAAATCTGCATTATAACTGAAGTATTTCCAAATGACCGATAATGAGCCATTTTGGAGATTCTGCCATGCAGATGCAACAGAGGACGTGCTCTTGAAGAAGGGAGGCTTTTCGTTCCCCTCATAGAGAGACAGAGAGAAATGTATTGTTTTTCTGCCAGCATCATGATCTGATGAACAGTTTTGTATTCATATTTGCATCTCAGGATGTGTCTCAATATAAGAGTAGACTGCATGCCACATATCTGTCTAAATGAATCTGTGATGTGGTCATTGGTGAACAGCAGCAAAAGATGGGCATCTATGGGTGTAGATGCTATTTGTCTGCTAGTAAGGTTCGATGGTTCTTACATTATGTTTCCAGCAGTGCAGTTTTGGCTTTAGTGATGCAGAACAGACAACTAGTTTTAATATATACACGGTATCACCTGGTTATTAGCCAGCAAAAATTTAGTGAGTTATCAAAATATTCCTGAGCAAACAATCCATCGTAATGATGACGGCTGCTTGCTAACATAACATTCAGAAGTAACTTTCAGCAGTGTGACCATGAACCTCTCGCTTATGAATTTGCTGCACTCTGTTTCATTGTCAGGTCCAGCAGCTGCTGTCTCACCTGCCGGTTCAGTTATTAACCTTGTGTTTCTGATCAAAACAGATTTCAGTTTTTTTCTTTTTTATAAAATCATCACCCATGTGCCCTGTGAAAGTGTGAGGGCAGGAGCATGCAACGGCTCCAAATGCTTAATGAGGAATGGAACAATACTTTGTGAAATCACATGTTACCTGAAGCAAAGGCATTTCTGTTGTAAAATAGTGACAACAAATCAACAATCATGATACCATTATAGAAGAATTTCAGACTACCTCATGTCAATGTTTTTAACATTACAATGCTGTGTATTGTGGGCCAAATCATCTAAATGGTTCAACACGTCCATAATGGCTCCTACTTCTTCTGATTTCCCACAGTGACAGCACTGAGCACCTGCAGATCTATTGAGAATGCATGTTAAACCCTGTTTGTCTTTAAAGAAGGACATTGGCATTTCCCTTGGGACTTTTCCTTAGCTGACTTTCCACATTGACGGTCCTGTAGAGGGTGCCAGAAAGATAATTTCCCTTTGGAGAACAATGTGTCTAGAGCAAATCTATAAATAAATAACATTATATTAAGTATATCTACACAGAGCTTGGCAACTAGAAACTAAAACACATTTCTGTTGGTGAGCAGTGTCATTCATTTTTTATACTTTCTCCCTGGTAGGTAGAAATAAAATAAAAACTTTATTACCATGATAATGGTTATAATGACAAGATGAAATATAGGCATATCATATAATGTTGTGCAGACCACCCACTGTGGGATATAGTTTTTCCCTTGCCTACTTCCTTATTGATGTGATGCCAAATTTGTGGTGAGTGCACACACAATACTCTCTGAAGTTCATTGTCTGGCTCCTCTAATGATGGCGCCCTGAATCAGACTGTGACCTTTACTGGGTTAACTCCAACAGGCTCATTTGCAGAGGGGCAGCGGTGACACAGTGATGACCTTGACTGTGCCCCATGTGACCTCTGTCATTTATGTCTTTGTAGATGAGTACGTGTGTATGTATTTTAGTGGTATCTACTACTCATAGACTTTAGACTGTATAGTGACGCATTGAGTGCAACCACTTCTCTGTAAATGTGCTGGTCTGAACGTCTAAGACTTCCAGATTGCATAAAACTATGAGTTACTAAAATCTGCTGTTAACAACCGTGCTAGTACAGAATCCCGTTGATGCTGTTGAACAGGAATACATTTTTTTGCATGTGTGTGAAATGAGCTTCGCTTGAAATAACAGTCAAGTGGTCATGGCCAAACCATAGAATTAGGGCTGATAATACGTGAGGGTGATTATTCTTTCTTCGCTTGCATGTCGTCTGTTTTTATTATTGCCTCGCGGGCTGTTCAGTTTGGGGATAGAAATGTGATATAGATTGTCACAGATAAATATTCAAGGTGGTGATAATGCTCATATTTTCTTTCTTACTCAAGTTACTGGAGATATGCTCAGAAACA
This sequence comes from Nannoperca australis, assembly GCA_036023655.1. NCBI lineage: Eukaryota > Metazoa > Chordata > Actinopteri > Centrarchiformes > Percichthyidae > Nannoperca > Nannoperca australis. The sequence goes on along the minus strand of JAVQJD010080901.1, from coordinate 21,608 downwards.
GTTGTAAATACAATAAGCACGGTAACATGTTTGCCTTCTGGGTAGTGCCACTAAATTTAAGCACCTGAGTCAGAGGACAAAACAGAATGTGGCATGAAACTTATTTGTGTCTCTTTTTGTAACTGAAGATTCATGTCTTGGCTCTTCAGCATCAACATCTTGTAATAGTGTTTTATTGCATAACTTTGTATGAATTTGGCCTAAATGAGAAGTAAACCAAGCACCTTAGTTTTAATAATACAGAAACTATGAAATCAATGAGACAGATTTTTGGGTCTGTCTGTATTGATTATAATCGGCACTACGTAGCAAGTGTTAACATCAAAGGCTTTTTGTGATTGGCAGGGTGGAGTAACTCCAAGCCAGTGTTTTTCCACTGAAGACATGAATGGACACCCAGTGAGTTCAGCTTGGCCAAACCTTTTGCCCTGCTTCACCTTCTGCCTTTGAAATCCCAGCCCTAACATATTTGATTTTTTATATTCCCGATTGATCCAGGTTACGGGTGAATAGAAATGTTTTTCTTCTCTTACTGATTCTGAAAGAGCACAACAGCATGTTTGAGGGTCACTTTGCTTTGGAAATCTCGCTTTCTTTTCTATTGAACTCAAATGATCCTTCGTCTTCTGATTTTAATATGCACATGAACCTTTGTAGACAACAGAAGTATTTAATTTTGTATTCTTTAGTCAGATTAAGATGATCTATATGAATTCTGTCCCAGAAATTCTATTAAAAGTGATTCCACCTCTGCAGAATCATTGTGTTTTTGTCCTCTGTTTGCCTCAACAATACAGGTGTGTTTTCCTTGAATGAACTCTTTGTTCTTTGTCAAGCTGTCAATCGTTCTCCTTTCTACAATAAGTAATTCTGCCAACTATGAAAGCAATTTTCTTTTTCTTTGTCACTTTGATATTGGTTTTACCTGACACATATGCATAAAAAGCAAAAAAAAAATAAACAGACCAATGATTGGAAATCTTGTACTACTAAACACTCTGATCATCGCCTCCCTGAACTAAAGCCATAGGAGATTACTGTGATTTGCAGAAAGCTTATTTTCACTGAATAACCCAACGCCGAATGACAAGAAGCAACGTCACATTGACTTTTCAGTCATTTAATTCTTCTTTAATCTTTTTTCCTTCTCGTATTCCTTTTTTGTAGTCTCTCTGTGATCTTAACTCCCAATATGTCCTCCCCTCTTCCCATCCACTCCTCCCGACCCAAACCCCAATCCAGGAGCCCGGCCCTGCTAAGGTGACAGTGACCAGCAGCAGCAGCGGAGGAAGCATCCCTTGCCTGCCCAGCAGTATTGCCAGCGCCGAGCGTGTCCCAATGAGCCGTGCCACTCTGTGGCAGGAGGAGAGCCGCTGGAGCAGGGCCATCATCCCCTGCAGCCGCAGCGCCTCCTGTCTCAGCCAGCTGAGCCAGATCCAACCAAACTCCGGTATCACTACTCAAGACGGTGAGGACCAAGATGACGGCATGCAAATTCCTCAGCATCCTGTATACATGCTTCAGCTGTTGTTTCACTGTTGGATGAGGAAAACTGGGTCACTTTTGGAACATTTGCTAATCACAGCTAACATGAAAAGCATTGTCACATGGCAAGTTTCACTTTTAGTTTCACCCTAATGAAAAATCTGCAGTGATGTGGGCTTAACCATAAGCATTTTCAGGCACTTGACAATCAGTCTGATCAACTGTTGATAGTGACTTGTCTAACTATTTTGATAAGTCTCTATTTTGTAGTATAAAACAGATATGTAATGTATGTTCACATATTTAGCACCATATACAGACGGTTATGTCTCATGAGTGGCACTGTGTCCTTGTTTCAGATGGCGGCACCATGAGTACTGGACGCAAGGTACGAGTGGAGAGTGGTTACTTCTCCCTGGAGAAGACCAAGTCGGAGCCTTCTCCGCAGTCTACACAGCATTCTCAGCCACTTCAGCCACCCCAGCATCTGCCCCTGTCCTCTTCAGCATCCTCCTCTTCTTTAGGAACTCTCAGTCCCAGGTACAACTCTGAATCCGAACCCCACATTTCCCCTTATCAACCCTCCCAAGATCATCTTCCTTCTCCAGGTGCGCTTGTTTCCCCCAGCTACTCCACCATCAGCTCCTCCCAGAGCTCACTGGACTCTGAACCCAGCGGGACTACACCCACCTGGGAGGGACACAGTGGTGGTGGAGTAAGCACTGGTAATGTCAGTGGTGGAGGAGGCAGAGTGGGCCGGCCTGGCAAGGAGTACGCAGCACTGTCTGATGTGCCACGGGCTCGCAGACTGAATTACCGCGAAGCCTTCCGCGCAGAGAAAAAGCGCCAAGAGCTGAGGGCACGGACACGGAGTCCTGGCAGAGAGGAGGTGGCTCGGCTGTTTGGGGAGGAGCGCAGGTAAGAGGTTATGGATAAGTGTCATGCTCGGCACACTTCAGAGACAGTTTAAGTTTCTTGCACCTGCTTTCTGATAGACCAAGAAAACGCTGAACACATATCACATACATACATGCAGATTCACTTGTGATAATAATGGCAACCAAACTTGATTTATAATCCCCAATGAGCCAGTGGTTGTCAGCCCTTGGCATAGCCTTAAAACATATCGATAGCTTGTTATGTTATGTGAAGCTCATGCATTGCTTAAAGCATTCAGCATATTAGATTTTTAGCACCACGTTGTGGCTGCTGTCTTTGAGTCTCTCCTACCTTTAGCTCACCAGTGGTTTGCCATTATTGATTGGGGGGATTTAAATGCATGTGTTACTTTCTTTTCTATGATCTCTACTCTTTGCTCTTGCTACTTTGCTAGTTTGCTTTGTTGTTTCGATCTTTTCCAGGGGCTTCTGAACAGAGCTTCTCAGACCTAATGCTCAACCAACCCTTCCACCCCTGTCCCAATGCTGTTCCCTGCTGGTCACCGCTGATTCCTGCTTTCTATCATTCCATCTCTGCACTGCCTGGGAACACACACACACACACACACACACACACACACACACACACACACACACACACACACACACACTGTTTCATAAATACTTGATTTGCTGTATATACTTTGCATACTCAAACATGCTAATGGATGATACTGGTGATGGGTTTATATACACTTTAATCTCTCCTCCTTTTCATGCACACACTCACATTAACTAGTACAGTGCCTTAAGGTAACGCCGACTGTGTTGCCATTGCCGCTACTTCTGCAATTTGTTTAATCCACCATCCCAGTCATTTTCCTTTTCTTCTGAAGTTTAATCTCTCATCATATAACAATACCTTTTATTCTTTGATGGTTTTCTGGATTGTTCTTTGGGAATATGACTTCTACCTTGTGTTGCACATTGTCTATGAAAGGGACTTTGAGTCTGGAAACTTGAGTCAAACTTCCTCCATATTGTATGCAAATGCTGTGCAGCGTTGCATTCTGAACACAATAAACTGAAATTACTTGTATCCAATATGGAAATTGATTTTGGCTCAAATTTGCTTTCATATCATGCTTTGGTCATGTTTTTATGCTGATTCTGCCACAATCTGAGAATGATGCGCTGTATCATTATGTGTTTTTTTTTAAAGAACAACCTTTTTACTATTGTGTTTTTAGTATTCTGCTAAATGTCCTTTTATACAGAATAATCAAGATATTTAACTCATTGACAGATGTTTTACGTTGAGTGAAATACTGTATGTGCTGTGTATTAAGTAAGTCTTTCAAAAGAATGTTCTTTTTGTGTCTCTTAGGCGTTCTCAAATCATTGGCCGTTTTGAGGAGGGTCAGCATGTGGAGCGCATGGACACAAGCAGCTCCAATGAGCTCTCCACTAACACCACGCTAATCCAGAGACAAGGCCGCAGCGAGAGACGCTATCTGGCTAACAAACATGTATGCTATTCTCTTTTTTTTTTATCCGGAACAACTCAATCTAAAAATGTGTAAAATAATTCATTGACACTGGCATAAATACTAAACGAGGACAATTAGACATACCCTCTCTAATCATTTCTGATACACATTTTATATTTATAGGAGATGTCCCTGGATGCAGGAAAGGACCGTTCAGTACCTGATGTGTCCAGCTCCACTTTTGCTAATTTAAGAAGAGCCAAGTCACTGGATCGCAGAGTCACCGAGTCCTCAATGACTGTGAGTACTTCTACAGTACAGTACTGTGTAAAGGGGCCAGAACCAGTGGACTACAAAATAATTTCAGTGTCCAATAAAATGGCTTTCAGTATAGTATTGTTCAGTATTGAGAGTGCAGAGAAAAGGATGTGATCCCATATCACATTTCCACCCTTCAAAACTGCTAATTGTGTTCAGTAGAGCGTCAGGCCAATCAGAAACACCGCAGCAGACATTGAACCCATTATGCTGCAGTGGGTGGCCTAGTGTTTTTTGTGTGTGCCTAAAAGGGTAAGTTTTTAACATGAGGACTATTCAAACATCCATTTTGGACCTAGATTTTGCATATAGCAAAATATGGTTATCAAGAACTACACTCAGGCAAAGGCAATTTTCATTTAACAGTTGTGAAATGATTGATATTTCCCTTTAGCAGTTTGCAGCATGCCAGAATTTTTCCACAGCACATGTAAAATAAAAACAAGTGAGATTAAAGTAGCCCTCAAGTTGCACTGGTATCTTCCTGAAGTACCAGGTTCCTGAGCAGTTTGTCAGCCTGGTCTCCTACCAGTCTGACAAACTGCTACTGGTCTGAGGTCTGTTCAGAGAGTGCTGCAGGGGTGATCCAGACAGTGTGTGGTTGGTCTCTTTGGCCGAGCTGCAGCTGCCAGAGCCCCCACCCGTTCAATCTCTCTCTCTCTCACACACACACACACACACACGCTACTGGTGATTATAAATAGCCAGCACAGAAGCAGTCGTGTGTATGTCCATGGGACGGACAGACAGACAGAGAAAGAAACTGATTGTCAACATACGAAGTGAAGGCAGTTAGCCATCAGAATGACTCTCTGCCAGGCGGTGACACCACACCTGATGAAGCTCAACAAAAACAAGGTATTGTTGAGAGAGCAGAAGCCAGGTTTTGGACGAATGATTTATTTTAGTCTATAAACAGACTTGAGCTTGGTTTCAATGTGCAGCAGTTTGTGTTTCACAGGGAAAGTCCTGCTCCCGCCAGTCAGTCTCTGTAGCTGGAGCCTCGTATATGTACTTCTACTTCTGGAGCTGAGATAGTGACTTAAATGTAAAGAAATGCACATAAATGGAATAGTGTTCAGGGAGATGTCAATTATATATTTGCATTACATCTGTGATGAATACTCACTTAATGAAGGCTTCTAATATAGTGACAAATTAGCACAAAGTGTTTAACCAAATAAATGTTGTTTTTCCCTTTTTTTTCTGTTAATGTGGTGAATGTTTAATTGAATGATGAATAACTTTTCCATACTTGATTTTTAATGAGGTAATCTTGTTGCATCACATAATATCTCATCACTCTGATGTGTCTTAATTGCAGCCAGATCTGCTGAACTTCAAAAAAGGATGGATGACAAAGCTGTATGAAGATGGAATGGTAATTTGTTTTCATTAGTAGGACTAAATTACCATCTGCTTCTCTCCCATACTGGATAAGATCGTGTATACCCATAGAGGAAAACCCATTAATGGTGTCTTTTTTTCTTTTTAGTGGAAGAAACACTGGTTTGTCCTGACAGATCAGAGTTTGCGGTACTACAAGGACTCAATAGCCGAGGAGGTAAAACGTGTCTTAAAGAGACTTTTTGACCATTAATGTAAATGAATAGGCAATTAACAAAGATGTTTTTGTCATTTAACTTTTTTTCATTAGGCTTCACAACTGGATGGTGAGATTGACCTTTCCACGTGCTATGATGTCAAAGAGTTCCCGGTCCAGAGGAATTACGGTTTCCAAATCCTGGTGAGTGTTGATTCTTTGTGTCATCGATTTGTCCTGCGTCATTATTCACCAGTAAAGATGAAACTCATTGTCTACACACTTGAGCTCTGCTGTCTCCTGTCAGTCTATAAACAGCCTTAGACACCATGTGGTGCAACTTTAGGTATCAGGTTTTGCCATTTCTCTTTCTGAAACGAGTCTTTGTCTGTCATGATGGATGTCACTTGACTTGTCATCTCTCCGTGAGAGGCTGACATCATAGTGGTCTAAATCTGCTTCAGCCATTGCCAGCCCTGCTTGTCTTTCTGAACCCATGTGCTGCTCATCCTGCATAATATGTTGACCTAACCTCTAGCTTTCAGAAGCCCTGTCCTTGTCCACATTTTCTCATGTTTTAAAAACATTTATGTTTATGGTAGCTTTACTCTGAACAATAATTGCATAACATTGTGCAGTTCTATGGATCCTGCTGTGGATCCCTATGACAGAATATTTCTGTCATATAATCCTTTGACCATTAAACATTTTTAGCACTTGTTGCTGGCAAAATACTTACTGGACGCTTATAGTTGGAATGCATTGCATTTGTTATTCATTTGATGTCAGTGGGGTTTTGTTCCTGCCACTTATAACTTGCCATACTAATCCTATACGAGGAGAACAGTAGCTACAAGGTCATTTCTTTTGTTTACATTTGCTTGAAGCAGCTCCCACAGCTATTTTCTGGAGAAGGTCAGAAGTAGAGAAGTCGAGGGGATCGTTGTCTCTATGGCTGAGAACAACATGGGTTTGGTGTCGAGAAATTAATAACTCCAGTATTTATGTCTGCTCTCTCTGCTCCATGGTCAGACTGGAAGGGGCTGTTGTTCTGTCATTGCAGCTAAAGTTAAAATCCTGAATACACTACCTGGTTTCTTAAACCCCATTTATGTGTGCTCTGATGTTTTGATGAAGGATTGTGGTATTGTAGAAATCACTTAACCTCCACTAGAGGTCACTGTATATAAGGCTTATGTAAAATGTATTGAATGTACATAAAGCTTAGTTACAAGGCCAAGGCCTGTAGGATACCTCTGTTTACAGATTTTTACAGTTTTGTAAAAATGAATGTCTCCATCACAATCTAAGGTGTTAAGAAGAGTCAACTAAATGTAATATTGTGTAATGATACATGTAAACGTGTTACATCTGCTTCAACTCATTTTTATAGACAGAGGATATTAATATTAAATGGTATGAATGAAAATCCCCAAACTGAAAGTTGCACATAAATTATTAAAGATGTGTTGCTGAAAAAAGAGTCAAAACTTTAAGCATTTTATATTTTAACATTTGTTCAATAACATTGAAAATATGAGCTTACAGCATTACACAGACAATCCCCCATGTGGTGTTCCATGTTGGGCATAGCTCAAGGTAAATCCATAGTATATTCAGTTTATCTGCAGTTCAGCTGATCATACTTTTTGATATAGCAATACACAATAAACTAAAACAATATATAACATCCTCTGTTGGTGTTAAAATGATGGGTGTAGTGACAACCTAATAAGATATACTCTTCTGCTCAGCTCCCTGTTGGTGTGATGCTTTCGAAGCCTGTGCTCAATCTAGTCTAACAGCACAACGGAGTAAATTAAAGGAGAAATGTGAGGATGTTTTGCCTCATTTCACAGTTATTTTAAACCTTTACTCTACTGCTGATCAAACAGCAGTCTTGAGAGGGGTGTTGCTACCTGACAATGGAGAGCCATGGGGGAATGTAGGTTGTAACATAGTAGTTTTTCCATTTAAAATGCACTATACTTAGAGATGAAAGTATTCTACAATAAAGGTACTTTTACAAATACAATTATCTTAAAGACGTTACTGACATCTAATGCAGTACATGTACATTTTCTATCCACCTCTGTTTACAGTCCAGTAAAAAGAGAAGAAAATGATTCTGTTCACTGAAACAGGAAAAGCCTTTTATTGTCTTGGCAATACCACTCCTGCATATCTTCATTTTATTATAGGCTTGTACAAAAACATGTACTTCAGTTTTGTCAAAGAAGTGTGAAAAAGGTATTTTAATCGACATGTTGTCTCATGCCTGTCAGTCAAAATGAAATGCCTGTCTGCTTTCAGTGTAAAGAGGAAGCGTGCACCCTGTCAGCCATGACCTCTGGAATCCGTCGCAACTGGATTCAGGCCATTATGAAGAATGTGCGACCCACTATTGCCCCTGATGTCACCCGGTAATACCCAAAGAGGATTAACACTTTAACCACTGGCAGATATAACAACTGCTTTCTCACTTTTTTTTAAGTCTTAATCCCTCTCTCCTCATCCTCTCTTTCCTTTTTTCTCTTCCTCCATCAACCGGTATTTTCAACCTGATCCCAGGAAAAACATCTCTCTGAAATTATCCGTTCTGAAGCCCAGGTTGGAGTGCTTATGTGTTGAATATCTCCCCCTCCTTGAACAGTGATGTTATTGCTCAGCAATGTCAGCCCCAGCGTGTTTGTCGTCCCACCCTATGTCATGTGATTGTTGCGTAATTGTTGTCAGTTGTGCCACTGTGGAGACACACACTGCAATCACATTAACATACTAGAATAATCTACCCAGATCAACAGACAATCACTGTAATGTGACTGTCCGTAACTTTTGGAAATGGTCACAGAACAACAACAAAATCCCAACTGAAGCACAGACGGAGAGAGTTAATAGAGAGAAGAGCAGAGGATATAAACATTTATTATTTTTCTGGAACACTTCATCTGATGATTTTATAACTACCTAAACATGTATGTTTGTGTTTTGTAATAGCTGAGTATTGCCTTTCAGGTGGCTCATCACACATCATGCTCCGCCACTGTGTCTCTAAGGCAGCTCTCTTCAAGGGGAGAATGTGTGATATTTTTGGTATTTTTGCATAGACGCCTCACAGACACCTCTTTCTCATTCTTGAGCTCTCTCCCTTCTCATCTTCCCCTTACTCACACATCCTGACACCTCCACCAACGCGGTTAAAATAGATTATTCTGTTAGGTCACTTTTTAAAAGATGCTCTGCCCCTTAACACTACAAGTGCCAATCAGTCTGCAGCTCACTGCAAACACATTCTTCACATTAAACTAATATACAAAAAACATACAACAACATAACAGCTAAATGCAGGCATCTGACCATCAGGCTTACCTCAGACCATCACTGTGAACACCAAAGCTGCTTAAGCCTAATGCAGTGTGCCATATAAGCGTTTTTATGTTGATGCTTTGACTTTAATACATTTCACAGATTTTTATCATGCCTTTCAATGCACAATAAAATTATGCTTCTCAGCCAAAAATGTATGCATTGTTGTTTGTCCAGCAAAGCTCTATGTAATAGTATTGTAGCTTGAGCTGATGTAAATGTAAAAAAAATTCACCATTGTGTTCTGTTAAAGCCATCTTATATATCTGTTTTTTTTATTTTATGTGTTTTGTTTATTCAGATCTCTCCCTGAGGAGAAGATAAAAGCCCAAGTGATGTTGGAGCCGTGTCCACAGGCCACCTCTGAGTCAAGCCCCAGTCCTGAGGCCCCCAAGTCTGATGTCCACAGACAGCCAGCTGGCAACAATGCCTCTGCCCCTCCCTCTGAGCCCCGTAAAAGCAGAGTTCGCGAGCGCAGACGAGAGGGTCGCTCCAAGACTTTTGACTGGTCTGAGTTCAAAATGGAACAGACAGAAAAGCCTGTGAAGGAACGAGCAGACACTGTTGACCTCAGCTCATCATTCTCCACAACTTCCTCATATTGTTCTCCATCCTCTTCCCCTTCCTCATTAGCATCCTCTCCTGTCTCTACCTCTTCCCTCCAAACCTCTTCTATGTCAGGTGCTCACCCACCTTCTATGACAGAAGAAGCAGAAAAGGAGAATATTAGAAAGGGTGTCTCTCCACATAGCACAACCAGTGCAACCCACATGCCAAATACTGTTACTGTTACGATGACTTCAACACTAAGCACTGCACCAACGGTACAGCCATCAATACCTGAATGCCAAGAGCAAGGAAAGATGGAAGTAGACCACCCTATAGCCATGCATCCCGCTAGTAGAGATAAGAAGGACAGCAGAACCTCAGATGTACGAGAAGAGATTGAGCATAGATGGCATCAGGTAGAGACGACGCCATTAAGAGAAGAGAAGCAAGTTCCTATCAACACAGCTTTAGGAAACGCCTGTAACTCTGACAGATTGCCTGCACATGAGCTTGCTGCGTTGCTGGACAAAGAGGTGTGTTTTCTCAATGTTGTCATATTCATATTTATGGAATTGGTATTTATAGTATCTTGCGCCATTCATTCATTATTTATTTTCTTTCTTTGTTCAGTTGGGACAGAAGCAAAAGGAACTGGACCGACTACAAAAGCAAAACAATGTTTTAAAAGAGCAGTTGGAAGATGCACTAGGGAGAGAACAAAGTGCCAGAGAGGGCTATATATTGCAGGTACTACACTCACCATCCATCATGGAGGATTAGTATGCGTTTGAAAATGTACACTAAAAATAGCATTGCAATATGAATTTTTGAAACAACTTGAGATTTAGAATGTTTAGAATGGTATTATGGTTTACAAGATAGTATACATGTACTGGTCAAACATGTGGTGCAGTTATTGTTTTCAACTGTACCACACTACTCTGTAGGTTGTATTTTTATTATACAGTCTACTGTAAGTTGTGTAAAATTCTACTAACAGGTGTGGGTGCTTATTCTCTACAACTGATACGCATGGTTGTGGTGGTCTTAGCATGAGTTTTCACTAACTGTTTTTACGGAGTTTCACATCTCCTGGGAAAATAATTGATTTGATCTGATATGCAAAAGGTAAGAAACTTGATCAAGAAGCCTTGCGCTGTGCTTTTTCACTCTGTCCATTTGTGCTTTCTGTGTGTCCTTTCCAAGCTTGATTTCTGCATGCTTTTTGGTGTTTCAGAGTTGCATATTTTAACTAATTGCTTTTTTACATTGTTCAGTTTTAAGTTATACAGTGAACGTGTCACAGAGCCAGAATGGTATTGTGTTGTATCACATTTACTTTGCAAAAGTTCATTAGTTTGTCTGTTTTTAGTTTTTAGATTATCATCTTTTTTTTTTTTCTTGTTTGGTTGTTGTTGTTTTTGTTGTTTTTTGGGAGGGGAGGGGGCGGGTTTAATTTAAACCTTATAATTTCCATATCACCTCTGAAAAAGCACAGTGGAAGCTTGAAAATAAAGCTTAAGCGAGATTGATATCAAGAAAGGAGAAAGCGTATTTTCCTGGTAACCCCCGAGATGTGGTTCTCCGTATATTGTAGGGGAAGTAAGGTGATGTCATTAATGAAACTGTCTCATCAATCTTTTTCAAGAGTGCAACACCTCCTTCTTCTTCACCAAGCAAAATGCCGTGGCAACGTTTGCACACGCTTAATCAAGATTTGCAGGGTGAGTTGGAGGCCCAAAAGCGCAAGCAGGACCATGCACAGCAGCAGATTCGGACACTAAAGAGAAGCTACACAGAAGCCCAGGATGCTGTAGACCGCCATGAGGCTGATATCCAGGCACTGCAGGCTAAACTAGCATCTGCAATGGCTGAAATCTTGGCTAGTGAACAGGCTGTGGCCAGAATGCGCAATGAGCTCAAGCTAGAGCAGGAGCGCGCAAAGGAACAAGACCAGGAATATGTCCGTAGTGAGACCACCCTACGAGCCCAGCTAAAGGACAGTGAAGATAGACTCCGTGAAGTAGAGGCCAGCCTCTTGGAGAGAAATCAGGCCCTTAGGCACCTGGAGCACCAGCAGGCCCTGCAACGCGACCACATGAGAGAGATACAGAGGCTGCAGGAGAGGCTGCAAGAGGTGACTGCTCGGCTAAGTGCTACCGAAGAGGGTCAGGCACTGAAGGAGGAGCGACTGCGAAAGGAGCAGCATTGCATCCAAGAGAGTCATGAGATGGAAAGACAGAATCTGTGTAGAAGATTAGCTGTGGCTGAAACTGCACAGAAAGAGATGGAGAACAGACTGCTGGAAGCTGAGCAGCAGGGGGAAGCCCTGTTAAGAGGACGACAGGCTTCAATAGGAAAAGAAAGCAGGGAGGAAATGCTGAAGTTGCAAGAGGAGCTGGCCCAGAAGACTGACATGGTTGAGTCACTAAAGGAGAGTGTGCGTAGGCTAGAAGAAGAGAGAGGTCATCTGTCTTGCCGCTGTCAGGAGCTTCTTAACCAGATTGCAGAAGCAGACCGTGAGGTCAATAAGCTCCACAATCGTCTGGAAACCGAAGAGGCTGATTACTACACCTTGGAGCACTCATATGAGAGGGCAACCCAGGAGTTTCAGAAAATGAGCCAGTTCCTTAGAGAAAAAGAGGAAGAGATCCGACAGACTAAGGAGATGTATGAGAGGCTGGTGGAACGCAAGGAAGAGGACTTAAAAGAGGCCCTTATTAAAATGACTGCACTTGGCAGCAGCTTGGAGGAAACCGAACAGAGGTTGCAAGCTAAGGAAGAGCTTCTTTGTCAAATGAGTCAAAGCCTCTTAGATAAGGTTGAGCCCTGTAGTGCTGAAAAGGATCTGCAAGCCAAGCTTGTGGTTGCAGAGGACCGCATAGCAGAGCTAGAGCAGCATCTCAATGCCCTGCAGTTGGGCTATGCTGACCTACACATGGAAAGGCAGCAAATCCCAGAGCAGAGCAAGAAGGGAGTGCTTAAAACATCAACCTCCATTTCACCAAGTGCAAAGCTCCCACTTTCCTTTGACAATACATCCAAGACGGAGAACTCCCAAGATGATAAGGAGTCGCAAGCTAAGAGACCAAGGATACGTTTCTCCAGTATTCAGTGCCAAAAATACATAAATCTAGAGGGCCTCGAGGCCAGCCATGTGAGCAGTACCTTTGCAGACACAAGACAAAAAGTTAACCATGATGTAAATGAAGACATCCATCTAAGTGAAGGCAACATCTCCTCTGATATCACATTCCCTCACAGTAGTTACCCAGAAAAGTTTATCTCTATCATACATGCCCTAGAAACTAAACTGCTGGTCACTGAGGATAAACTAAGAAACCTAACACAGAATCTAGAAGATCAACGATCCATCCATACAGTAGCCATGTCCAAGATTGATCTAAAATTGACAGAAACAAAGCCTAACCCAGATAAAGAGTTTAGTTGCGGAAGTGGGATACAGAGTAGGGCCAATAAGCATTATGCCAAGGCCCTGGAATGTGTTGAAAATAGTCGAGAGAAAGTTAGGGCTATTCTCAGTGGCTCTCATGATACCACTAATTCACAGCTGCACTCATTGTCAGAGATAGAGAAAGATTTGTTCAATGCAACGCTGTACATTCGACAAGGACAAAAGACGTTGGAAGAGCAATCACCAGTTGTCCATCAAAACCAAACCCCAGAGACTCTAGATAAAGAAGCTTTGCACCTCTTTGCCAAAACTCTGTCTTTTGAGGCCATAGTTTTGAACAAGATGGCGTTGTTGATTCAGACTTCAAAGTCTGACCTCCTACAAGCTCTTGCAGAGATATGGGAAGACATAGAGAACATTAAAAGGAGTGACAAAGATTGCTTGGCAGTAGTTTATGCTGATGTCTTGACCAGGAAGTTGATGTTAGAGAGTGCATTCTGGAAAGAATTGGAGAAAGCTGAGATAGATGTGGCAAAATCCAAAGAGGACAGTGTTTCACCTGATGTAGATGTTGATTCCTCTGTTATCTTTAAGACGTTCATTAAAGCGGAGCTGGCCTATTCTGTTCAAAACCTTAAACATTGCTACGAAGAGAAATTTAAAATACTGAAAATGGAGTTGACTGAAGCCCATGGTCAACTAAATCAAAGGGAAATGGCTCTGAAAGCTATTATTGAAGCTTACAAAAGGCCAGATTTGAAAAATGTAATAAAAGAAGTAAAAAATAACTTTGGGTTCAGTAAACAAAAGTTAGCTGACATTCACCCCCCTGAGCTCGCTCCCTACATGGAGCAGATTGAAATGGAAGAGGCTAGAGACTTGGCTGAGGAAATCGTAGACAGACACTTGGCTGGAGAAATGCCCTCTTGTGGTGTTGACTCTATTCAATCACTGCAAAATGCACATGACAACCTGGCTAATGAGCTACAGAGACAAGCAGCAATCCTCCATAAGTATTCTCAAGAGATAGAAAGTGGTGGAAACCACCCTGGACTTGCTAAAATGATCCATGCTCTTCTAGGGCACCAAACTTCTCATCATTTCACAGGTACCTCTCTTTGTATGCGCGAAGCCCTAATCCAGGCTCAAGTGGCTTATGTGGCATGCAGGTTACGGGCCATGCACGAACAAGACATGGGCTGGTGTAAACAGACAGGCCAGAATATGGATGCTCTTGTCCAGCAGCATGCCCACAATGTCGGTGCAATCCAAGAGAAATATGAAGCATCTTTACAGGAGGAGCGCCTGAACTTCACACAAACGGTGGCCACTTTTCGTAAGGAGAACCAAACACTAAAGAGTGAGATCAGCAAACGTATGAACCAGCTCTCCCAGCAGCAGGAGCAACTGGCTCTCCTGGAGGAGCGCTTCCAGAAGGAGACCGAAGAGCTGAAGCAGAGGCACAAGCAAGAGCTAAGCCAAGCAGAGAAAGGCCGTGCCTCGATAGAGCTGGCCCTTATGGATACAACAGCTGACAGTCAACGAAAGCTAGAGGTTCTGCTAGTGGACATTAACACCATGGAGGAGCGGCACGAGAGTCATGTGAGGAAGCTGGAGGAGCAGTTTGAACAGAGGATCTGTGAGCTCCAGCATATCCACAAAGAGGAAATTGAAAAGTTACATTCTCAGTATATGGAAAACATTCAACGTGTCCAAGAGTATCAACAGGACAAAAAAGCTCCTGAGGTTTCCCATGTGCCTCCTTGTGATGAGGCCACTATACCAATGGAAGAGGAGGAGCAGGGGAAGGGGGAGGATGCACAGAACATGTCGGAGGTGGACTCCATGGTGGTTCTGAAGGATCGGATCCAGGAGCTGGAGACTCAGATGAACACCATGAGGGACGAACTGGAGAACAAGCACCTAGAAGGAGATGTGGCCAGCCTCAGAGAGAAATACCAGAGAGACTTTGAAAGTCTTAAGGTTTTTGCTCTTTCATTTTACATTAGTGATTTTTATTTATTTTTAATAAGTGAGAGAGTAGTAGATAGATAGAAAAAACACTAAATAACCTGCTGCTTTTGTTCATCGATTTACTAATATAAACAGAGGGTTTGGAGTTGGGAAATGGTGTGATTTGAGATTATTTGTAGATTTATGGAACCTGCAACCTAGATTACATCAGTTTGCTTGTAAAATATATTACAATTGTAACTGTAGCTTTGAGGGATGTCCCAGTTTATTTTTTTTATTTCTTTTGGTCCAAGCCAAATACGTCATATCTGCTCATATAAACTCCCTGGTTATTTTTGCGTAATGAAGCAAAGCAATCCATTGCAGGTTGTCACCACCTAAGTACATGCTGATATTTAAAAGTATAAAATGTCTCACAAACATTGCTTCTTCATTTGGGTATCAATAAACATACCGTTTCCCACATTCAATAATAGAAGGAAGTGCAGTCTAGTAATGGCAAACATGCTGCTTCGCTATAATATAATGTCACTGCTTTAACTCACTCTTACTAACATAGCTTGGCTTTAGATCAGAAAATGCTTGCATGTCTTCTATCACTGATTTTGCATGACAAACCATGATGTAGCCTAGTGAACTATTAATAGGTATTGCACTGAATCGATAGTCACAAATTGTAATATAGGTGGTAACTGCAAAATGAATATCATGACCCTTTCTTCCCACAGGCCACGTGTGAACGTGGCTTTGCTGCGATGGAAGAAACGCACCACAAGGTAATACAAGACCTCCAGAGGCAGCATCAGAGGGAGATTTCCAAACTTATGGAAGAGCGAGAGAGACTATTGGCTGAGGAGACTGCCGCCACAATTGCTGGTAAAGAAATGAACTGTATTACCACCGGTACCTGCTATACTTTAAACAAGACTGACATAAAGTAATTGAATGTGTGTGATCTATCTTAAATTAGCTATTGAAGCTATGAAGAATGCGCACAAGGAGGAAATGGAGAAGACCCATCGCTCCCAACTGAGTGGACTGAACTCTGACATTGATGAACTTCGCTTACAATTCGAGTATGTATTTTGGCAAGAACACAAAAATTATTAAACGCTTGTCACTGAATATTATGGCTTAGGTGGATGGCCAAAGAATCCATACAGTCTGTTAACTTTGTGTTTCAGTAAGGACAACTGCAAATGCATGCAAGCTTGTCCCACCAAAAAGCTTGTATGTGGCCGATAATCTGGAGCAACTGTTTTTAATGGTTTAATGGAAAATCACTATTGCATAATGAAAGCATCCATCTAGGGGAAAAACTGAAATGCATTTGGTAATCATCAATTTAGAATTAAAGTTGATATTGTAATTATCTGACTGTCTAGAGAGGAGCTGCAGTCCATCCACAGAGAACTGGAGGTGTTGTCAGAGCAGTACTCTCAGAAATGTCTGGAGAACGCTCACCTGGCCCAGGCACTGGAGGCCGAGAGGCAGGCCCTCAGGCAGTGTCAGAGAGAGAACCAGGAGCTGAACACTCACAACCAGGTGTGAATGCCCATACATGCACATGCACATGCACATGCACATGCACATGCACATGCACATACGTTTCTGTCCACAGGTTAAAACATAACTTTTCTGTCCAACAGGAATTAAATAACCGACTCACTGCAGAGATCACTCGGATGCGCTCTTGTTTCAGTGGTGAAACAGCATTGTCACCACTTACCCAGGGCAAAGATGTGTATGAACTGGAGGTATGTGTAAACTCAAGACACGCACGCACGCACGCACACACACACACACACACACACACACACACACACACAAAGGATTTGCTCTTTAATCTTGTGATTGTTTTTCTCCATCTGGTAGGTGTTGCTACGAATTAAGGAGTCAGAGATCCAGTATCTTAAACAGGAAATCCACTCTTTGAAAGATGAACTGCAGTCTGCTTTAAGGGTAAGCAAAGCCAGTCTTTATGTATTGCAAACAATTTAGTGAAGGGTGTGTACCTGTATTTCTTCATGTCTTATAACAACATTTGAAAAACTGAGAGACAATATCATTGATTTCAATTCAAAAGGACAAGAAATACGCCACAGACAAATACAAGGGCATCTATACAGAGCTCAGCATTGTCAAAGCTAAGACTGACTGCGATATCAGCAAACTGAAGGAGAAACTGCTCATTGCCACAGAAGCTTTAGGCGAGAGGACTGTGGATGGAACGGTCACATCTGGATACGGTAAAAATGTTAATTTAATCATTATTCACCCAATTATCCACAATTGTCTCCAAAGTTTGGTATGAAATAAAGCCAATCAGGACTTATATACTGTAATGACAAGCAGTTTTGTCACTGTTGTCTATATTGGGAAATGTAAACACCTGTTAAAGTGTACATTTAAAATGGTATGAATATACAGTATATTATTTAGTGGATTTAGATTACAGAAGTTAAGATTATGATAACTGAAGCGGATTTGCAACAGAATTGGTTGCAACAAACCAAATCTGTTTCAGTTGATCAACTTTAACCCTTAAATGCATGGGTGTTTTTTTTTTGTTTTCTTCAAACATTCCTATACGGATACCTCAGGTCTTTAGTGACCCGGTGCTTAAATAACACAGAATAATCCATATATTAAAATAAAATAATAATAACTTCTCAGACTGGATATGGATATGTGTCACTTTCAGGGCTTGGCCGTCACACTTGTGATCCTGAGGTTAACCATAGTAACAGCATCCTCTCATTGTCATTTCAGATATCATGAAATCAAAAAGTAATCCAGATTTCCTGAAAAGACAATCCAAGCAATCAAGAGGCGTACGGTCAAAGGTGAGTGTCCAGTTTAATTCAATTCTTTTTCCTTCCCTAATTACAGACATTTTGCGAACCTACAGACGGAGTTAAAGCTACCGTTTCAGTTGGCTGTCCGGTGTGATGCTCAAGCTTTTGTCTTGCCGACATTATCGCTGTTAATTGTTGCAGCCACCACGTACTGTAGAAACGACTATGAGACTATGCTCCATAGTCGGTTGGTCAGGACGTTTTTACTGAAAGTCCTCTTATCCTGTAAGTTTGTCATCTGTCTGTTTTGTCAGTCTGTCACTGAACAGGTCTCATGGGATAGCTGACACTCCCATTGCGGGGTGATTCCTCCCCAACCCCTGCCCCAAGATGTGCTGTAGGTATAGCATGATGTAGAGCAAAGCATGCCCTTACCACCCTTGCATGATCTCCCCCTCCCCACAACCCTTCCTTTTTTTGCCCCAACCCAAACCAGCCAAGCTGTTTGTAGTGTCGAAGCCCTCAGTTGAATATCACAGGCATTAGAAGTTCTCAGAAGAGATGATTTGCATGACATTGTTTTTGGACAATGTCATGCAAAAAAATAGACCTTTCTGGTTACATTCCTCGCCTGACATTTTGAGTGTTGTGAGTAAATGGATACCGCTCTCACGTCTGTACGTTTAATATGAAGCTTCAGCCAGCAGCATAATAGCTTAGCATAAAGACTGCAAACAGGGGAAATGGCTGTAGCCAGGTTAGTTAAGAAAATCTACCTACCATCCCATCTAAAGCTCACTATATTAACATGTTACATCTCATTTAGTGAGGTCTAGAGGTGCTGGTGTGTGGATTTAGTTTTCTTTGGACAGAGCCAGGCTAGCTGTGTCTTTGAAAATGTGCATTACCCACAAATTAACTGTAAGTTGTTTTGGTCTGCAAACGTAGTTGCTCATCAGTGGACTATACAATGACCTGATGATGAGGTGGTTCATTAGAGGTTTGAGAATATTTTTTTTGCAACGTAATTTATATGTTCCATCATCATTTTGCTCTGTTAATGTAAAAACTCTTTCTGTAATTGTTTTCTTTTGTCTGTTTGTGACCGTTTTAATTTATTTGTATGTTGTGCACACCAGTGGGTACTCCTGTGTGGCATGGCCATATTCCATCATAACTATTTTTTCCTGTAGATTTTATATTGAGATTAAATTATGTCGTCCAGAGCAAATAAAAGTCTGGCTAACATAAAACAGAACAGTTTGTGTGTTTGTTCTCTGCCCACATGCACCCTTATCACATATAAACAATAGATTTGTTTGTTTTTCACATCTTTAACAGAGCCTGAAAGAGGGACTAACTGTGCAGGAGCGAATGAAGCTGTTTGAGGCAAAAGATTCCAAAAAGATTTGAAGTTTCTTTTCTCTGTCCTGACCGTGGTTTTTGGTCGGATTGCTTCGACGATGCCAGCCTCAGCTTAAGATTCTCATAGGAAATGGAAAATTTTTTATCGAGGTCGATTCTAAACTGGGACCTGCTGCTTCCATGCCTCTGATAAGTTGTCAAATTTTTGTTTAAATTTTTTAATTAATAAAAAAATAAGTTTTACTGAATCAATCCTGTGTAAGGTTTCTTTAAAAAGACATAGATGTATTACTCTAAGTTGGAGATGTGTCAAATAAGCTGTGAGAGGGATACATGACAGCATTTTTATTGATCCTCCTAAATGCCAAAACAGACAGCAATACACAGTATGAATAATATATATTTCCCAATATGAATTAAGTATCTGCTGTATTTTATTATTATTACAGTTTCTATATCTAATCATTTTAATGTGTTTAATGTTGCACCAGTTTTGTTGTATATAACTACTGGATATATGTAAGAGTATGGTTTGCTATTGATTGTTGAGGCATCTGCTGTACTATAATTATGGTTTGATTGATAGTGGAAAACAATGTGATGCCTAACTTGCTTATGTATGAGAGTTTTTTTTAAAGAGTGTCTGTGTGTGAAGGGGGAAGAGGGGTGGGATTGCACTTATCACTTGACTACTTGAGGAATCTTCTTTTTTTTTTTTTTTTTTTCTCAAATTGATGTAGTGACTTCAAGTCAATAATTGCAGTGCAACCAAACATCCTGACTTCTGTCAAATTTAGTGAACAGTGACTTGTTAGTGATACTGGATTTGTTTTTGTTTTTTAAGTTTCTTAAAACCTGAATTTGTGTTTGCTCAGTTTTAACTTTGGTGTGAGAATATCATCTCAGAAAAACGTATTCTATTTAGGACTTTGCATGACTGTGCAGTATAATTTGAATTGCAGAATGATCATGTTGTCTCATTTTCCAACTTTATGCTTTAGTGTGGAACTCTTAACACCAATAAGCTTTGCTTTGCAAGTCCTACTGTTTAGGTGTTGAGATTGAAATGTTTTACTGTAAACGGCAGTCTTGAAGCACTTGGCCCAATCCCTGACCTCTCACTGAAATCTAGTCGTGCCTCAACTGAGTGAATAATATTAAACATCCATGAAACCTGTGCAGCTATGGATACACACTGTATAGTATTCAAACCACGCCTTGTACATATATGCCACATGGAAGACTTCTGTGTTTTGTTTTAAACTTGTACCTTGCTCACTAGCTCTATATGAAATATATATGAATATTTTTTATTTTCATTTGAATGTATAACTTCAAATAAATGAAGTGTTTGGAAATCTTGGAGTAATATTTTTTTCACATTCATTTTAAATGATTTTCACTACTTACAATACAGAACAAACAAAACGGAACAAAAAAAGTCATTCTCACTGCTAGCTTTATAGAGTACTGTAGCTATCTATGGGCCTGTGCCCACGAGATGGTGTTAACACGAAGGTACACATTATCTATTAAGATCCAGCCATATACAGTTTAAAATGTGTCTCAGGAACTACAAGTCATTCTAATACAACAACTTGCCATTACATTTTTTTCATTACGTTTACAATTCCAGTAACATTACATATCATTTTACTTGGTTGTTCTTTTGCAATTTATTATCATTACCAATTTATTAACAGCGTGTTAACAATACACAATACACTTTACAAACTGTGAATAGATAATTATGGACATGTTTATTAGACGGCTAAGATCAATTATAAAATATTAGAGCTTACCCCTTTAAGTCTCTTCTTATGTTGCTTTAATATGTGTCACTGCACTTCCTATAAGTGTTTTTGAGGAAGAACGTTGTCTATGGCTGTGTTCACACAACATAGTTCCTGTACTGGCCAGTTATCTGCAATGATGTTTAAAGACGCTGCTTTTGTGTTCGTGTCAGATGACTAACACCGCGTTAGTGCTGACCATGTTGTGCCCGTGGCTATGAATCATTTGTCCACATGAGGGAGCTATCTACTTGGATCCTGATTTTAGAGACAGTGCAAAACTTTTCATGTCTAAAACATCTAAATCGGCATCATAGCAGAAACACTTAAAACGGTCAGAGACTTAATTTCAGTAAGAGAATTGATTCTAACGATGTATTTTTATGTGAAACCATGAATCACAAGGATCTGAGTTTTTTCTATTCATAAAAATAATCATATGTACGGAAGCCGAGAGCGGCCATGCTTGCAATAATTTTTTAATGCCTTTATTTCGAGATCACGACATAATTATTCCGTTATCTCGAGAAAACGAGCTGAGACAGTTTGAGAACAGACTGCTGCGAAAACACACAGATAATCTAATAAACGATATTTATGAATCAAATTTCAAACCCATCCACTATATTTATTA
>JAVQJD010080898.1:0-11809 GCA_036023655.1 Nannoperca australis | reverse complement strand
TTCTTTTTTTTTTTTTTTTTTTTTTTTTCACCATCTGGAGAGCATATCTCTTCTAGTACTTATTTTCCTTAAATATGTGGACAGCTTGAACATTATTTTCTGCTTTTTTTGTTTGTTTGTTTCACAACACAAATATCAACTGTGACTGCAATATACTAGGTACCTTTGCAGCATAATCAATTTATAGACATATTTTATAGACCAGGAAAACCTTTAAACCTTAAACCTTTAAAAAAAAAAAGAAGCAATTATGCCTTATTGGATTGATATCTACCTGTTTTCCTGAGTGCAAGTACTAATTCAGAAAGGTTTCTTCTGACTTTCTGGGCTTTTCATAGTCATCTTATTTTCTGCTCCAACAGTAAAAGTCTATGTGGAAGCTGTTCTGTCATTCTGTCACAGAAGTCCACTAAACTCTATACGTTGGCCATGGATTTCATAGTGCTGCTGAAAAGGGTAGACATTTTTACAAACAATCTAAATGTCAGCAGGGCAGCCTTGGAAATCCTCAACTATTGTTTTCCAGAAGGTTACTGCTTGACTGGTTTAATTATCTGTGACAAAAGTGTATTGTTCTCCCAAAAAAATAAGGGGTACTTGTCATCCTTAAAATTGGAGAGCTTGGGAGGGAAGAAGTTTGATGGGGGCTATGGGATGGAACCCACTAAATTAGGATGTAGATGTCAGCTCTTTTTTTAATACAGGAAATATTTCACCCAGCTCCTGTCAAACCATACTGTCCTTGCCCTCTTTTTCACAAGTATACAGTAGACTGTACTTTGTTTCCATAAGACAACAGGTTTAATGAATTCTGTGTTACCAAAGAGAACAAGGAGGGTAAAGTAATTAACACATGGTCCCATAAAGAAATACGCAATCTATGTGCAACAATTTATTTAAAACACAATAGGATTTCACTTGAGAGGCAAGAAACAGAGAGCTTCACTATTCAAAACAGTTGCCTTCTACTTGAATGAATGTGTTTTGAATGTGATGTGAAGGCAGTGTTTTTCAATGAATTTTGTCTTGTAAATTATTATAAATCCAGGGTGCATAGTACAAACATGCAACACTCAAAATATTCAGCTCCAGAAATATTCCTCTTTGCACTTTCAAACAACCATTGTCAGTGTGAACCTGTTGCTGGATGATTCCTGCCTCCCTCCGCAGCGGTTACAATGCCAGAACAGGTGGTATAATTTATTTTTTTTGCAGCTTGGCATTATGTAAATAGCCCCATTGATTATAGCTCCTCAGCTGTCAATTTGATTAAAGCCAAAGCGGTGCACCTCGTGATAGGAGTCGCTGTGTCAACTTAATGGAGTGTTGCTAAATAAACAGTCACCTGGCCAATCAGACAGCACTCTCTGAGGAGTTGACACTGTAATAGCAGGTTATGATACTGTGCTAAAGGAGAGCACGAGGTCTGTGTCGAACAGGAAGTGCCCTGACATTTTTTAGATAAGATTAAAAAGGGTGACATTTGGAGATTACTGCAAGTAAATTTGATGGTGAGTAAGAAAAAGGTGAATTTCCCGTACTTAAAGTAAAAGTATTATGACTTAAAGAAATAAAATGTGTGTGTGTGTGAGAGAGAGAGAATGTACCAGCCATAAATATATGCAATATTTATATAAACTTCACTGACAAATGTTATGGTAATGATGAATAATATTAGCTGATCAATAACAAAGCAATAACACATACTCTTAATGAGCTGCATTCATTAGAAGCCATATTTAAGCTACTGTGGACAAGATCTGATTTTCAGTATTGTGTCCATGTTTAGTGCTGTAACCAAGCAGTGAGCTGGAAAACAGCAAGTCTGAATGCGGACTTTGCACCCCCCCCCCCCACCCCCACCCCCCACCATCAGTCTGCCACCAGGAACCCAAATTCACCCATGTATGGAAAGACAAATGTTTAGCCTAGCAGAGAGATGGAAAGAGAAGGGTGGGGGCCTTGCTGTAAAAGGCAGAGAGATAATTTAATAAGATGGCGCTTCTGAACTGGCACAGACCGGCGCACTTTCCCTTCCTCCTGCCTTGCGCGCACACACACACACACACAGATGGACATAGGGAGCAGTCACAGGTGGTGGCTTTTCAACAAACACAGGGGGACGCCTCATGGAATAATATGCTTTTAAGCTTTTTTAAGTCCCCATTGCCCAAGTTCTGCAGGTTTGACAAATGGTGTTGCCAAGCAGCCCCGACCCACCTAACACTAAAGTCCTGTTGTGGTGATGATGATTAGAACCGCTGACCTGAGGGAGAGGATGGGGATGAATACATGCATGGCTGAGATGGAAGAGAAGTGTTCTGACTGCACCTGTAAATGGCAATGTGTAATTTTTGAGCATGCATCAACTTCACACTCTTGTGCTGTTATCTGCACAGCAGTGAGAAGGCTTGTGGGAGATGGTAATAAGCCTTCCTAAAGCCCAACTTACTGTAGAATGACACCAGTCCAGTCTGCAACCAAGCTACGAGGAAAGCAAACTCATCCATCGATGCACACCTATTTCATTTTACATATGCTTAGACAATACTACATTTTGAGACGTGGTACTGGCGACCTGTGCAGGGTGTAACCCATCTTTTGCTCAGTGTCAGTTGCGATAAGCTCAAGACCCCGCGAAGGATAAGAGACTTTTATGATAGGTGGATGTACTGAATATAGAAAAATGTTCATGTTCATTTGCTTATAACATTCATTTAGTTACCAATTTTCTAGCCAAATGTAAGTAGATAGTAGATAATTATTAAAGACAAAAAGGAGAAATGTAGCATAAGTAATAAACATTAATCCCAAAATAAAAACTAAACATTATTCTCTAGAATAGAAAATATAGTCTTATATTATATTAACATGTTTAGAGCAGCAACTAACAATTTGTATTACTTCTGCTGATTATTTGTTTGATTAACAACTCAAAGTCGGTTTACAGCTCGTTGGGAATACTGCTGAACATGCAGCACGAAATCTGACAAATGTCCAAGTGATTTTGAGTCGGCATCAGTTGAAAAGGGAAGGAAATCTGGGCGTGCGATTTATCGTTCATCCATAAGAAAACAGAATACATAAAACAAAAAGAAAAAGAAATATATACACATACATATAAGATCTGTAGCCAGCAAAAGGTTAATATGTTTACTTGATAAAGGAGTTAAACAGTAACATGTAATTATTTGTTACATTTGTCTAAATTTTAATTTTAAAAAGAACAAACAAACAATTCAATTAATCTTCTATTTGCATTACAAGTTAATGGTTTGTGATTAGAAAATAATTTTAAAGTAATGTATTTTATTAAATAAAATTAAAAGTTTAGTGGCAGTTCAATCTAGCCCAAATAAGCAACTCTATTATAAATTGGGAAATATTTTTTACTGTTTGCAAAATCATATGGAGAGAATTTTGTTTCTTTTTAAAGCAGTCCAAAAAAGTGGTTTGAGAGAGAAACTTTCCACACTTTTGCATGCACTCGCTGAATACTACAGGACAATAATGGAAAACAAGGGATATTTTGTGCATAATAATAGCAGCCTACCTGGACAAGCAGCTAAAAGGACAAAATAGTACGTATTTGTACAGCCCATTACAACAGCACAGCAAACACAACATTACTGCTAAGTAAGGAAGTTATGTGGAAAGAAACTTACATTTGTATGGACTTTCTCTGCTCTCCTCCGGCAGACTTCAAAACAGTCTCTCTCGTTAACTGACGGCATGTTGCCAAGCTGTCACTCCGATCAAAACTGGCCAATAGAAACGTCTTTCAGCGTAGGTCCTGCCCACGGCATAAAGCGGAACCGGAAGCACAACTTTTAGATTTGCAAGCAAAATTTTTGGGTTTGAAAGCAAAACTTTAGGGTTTGCAAGCAAAAGTGTGGAAAGTTTCTCTCTCAAACCACTTTTTTGACTGCTTTAAAAAGAAACAATATTCTCTTCATAAAATCACAGGGTTTTAAATATGTTTGAGCTTCCAAAATGTGAGTGTATGGGCAATGGCTATATTTGTGAATTCTGCTAGAAGTAATGTACCTTGCATGTGACACAGAAAGTAAGTTTGTTTTTTCTGGGTGGTAGAAGGGCATGAAGATAATTTAACTTTCAGGAGACCAGAGTTTGCTGCAATTAACATTTGGCTTTTTTATTTAAGATAGCTGTAAGACCTTTCTAATCATACCTTAACCGTAGTTTCTTTGCTATAGCCACAATATTTTCTACACCTTAACCATATTGTAGTTGCGGAGTGCAGAAATTGTAGAAAGCAAGAAAGTCAATATTGCTGGTCAGCACCAAGAGAAACCTCTTTGATAGTTCTTTAGAGAACACGCCACGCTTCAGCCAGACCAGGACCAGGCTAGTCTGTGAGGACACATTTCAAAGGCAGCTTAGGTCAAGCTTAATAAACCTGCTTTGTGAAATCTTGTAAATGCATTTATTAGAGCTTGGGTTGAATTATATTGTAATCTTGATGAACAGGGTTTTTCCCAGGCCAAAGTTGCTAAGGCCTTGGGGAACAGGGAAACTATTGATAAAATACTAGAATACTAGATGTTTTCACGACCCCCAGTACACAACCACACACCTTGCCTGCAGATTTGCTTAAATTTGTGGCAGGTGCTGCCCATTTGGCTGACTGATGAGCGCTAAGAGGAGCACTAGAGAGGAGGAAGCTGATTTATCTGCTTGTTTTTCAGCTCTGTCGCCCAGGCTCTGTCAGTCAGCCATCCTAAAGGTCTCTTATTGAAGGCAGCAGAAAGCCAGAGCGAGATGGGGAGGATGACACACACCTTTTTTGGGAGGCTCAATGGGCCCGTGTGTGTGATTTACAGAGGCACTGCTGACTCAGATGGGCTGAGATAGGAGTGTGGACGGAGACAAAGATACTCAGGCAGGTGATAAGTGCGTAACAATGACGCCCTCAGAGTCTTAAAATGATTTTTCTTGAGGTAGTCTGAGGAGATGAACTGCCTGGAATTGTCTATTGTTTTTCAACCAGCTAATTAACCCATTATGAATGTGAGTAATGGTTTCTACACATTGTGCCATGCAGGATTATCATAACACAGGACTATTTAACAAAATACATTTTCTACCACATTAGGGGAGCGAGCATGAAAGGATCATTTGTTCTACTTTGGCTGGAAGCACCAGTCTTATCCTATCACCCTGGTAGCTTTAATGTGGAAATGAGAGCAAAGAGTACAGCGGCCCACTCTATGATTGCCTATCTAGCCTTTTTTTCCCTCTCTGGCCCTGTGTGGATCTAGAGTTAGCACATTTAACAGGCTCGGGGCGTCTGTTTATGGGGCATTTATCATGGCTACAGAACAATCCGGGCTGTCAGTGCGTCAGTTTGGGTGAGCTGTGAAAATAAATCAAAACTCCTCTGGCCTGCCACAGATAGCCCACCACACACTTTACGCCCATTCATTTAGACTGGTGGGATGGGGAAAAGAGAATAGAAAGGAAACTCGAGTCAATAGAGGTAGATGCAGTTACAGAAAATGCACAGATTAAAGTTTTGGAGATTAGATTGTGGAGAGATCTTCTGTTTTTCTACTTGTGATAAATGTGCAAAGCATTTGGCCTAGTTGTGTATGCCAGAAATTCGTATGCACTTATGTACTATATACTATATACCCATATACTTCTGTGTGCTGCCTTAAATTACACATGATATAATTCTATAACATCTCATTTCCTACTGTAACTTTTTCTTTCCAGTGTATTTTACTGTGTGGCTTAAGCATCCATTTAGTTACCTTGTTCACTCTAAGAACCAATTCTCTTTTTTTTTTACTAGTTTCTAAATGTATTTTCAGCTTAAACCTGTTTCTCCCTCTCTGCCTTGTATCAAATAAAACCACCTCCCGCATTGATTTCTTTAGAGGAAACAAGAGTATCCCCAACGGCTGCCTTTTCATCCTTGAAAGACAGATTACCTGACATTTCTAAATGCAACCAAGCCCAGCCTCTGGTTTCATTGTGAGAATGTCTCGAGCCCCCTTGCCACACTATTTCAAGTGCTACTGAAAAAGGGAATATTGTGACACAGCTGTTTCACCTGCTGGAGTACAGAGAAATGAGCATTGCCATGTTATTACATGTGGCTCTGCACCATCAATTCACCACTGTAGGAAACACAAACAGATCAGTAGGGGACATGTTCTTGACATCTTTAAGCTAGGACTGTGCTCTGCCACAGCAGTGGAAGCCTGTTATGATTTAATTTGATTGCTAACAAATCCCATTTTCATTTAGTGAAGTTGAAATATAGACGTGGGAAGGACTTGTTTAGATTTCTAAACAAGAGTTTATGAAAAGGCTATAATGTGTTACACGCATGCATGCATGAAAAAGCATGCAATTCAATGTATATTATACTTGATGTCTGTCTACATTTGGACCTTTTCAGTGGATTTAAGAAAGACCTGAGAGCGTGTAAACAGTAATTTCAACAAGGACCTATTTCAGTGACATCATTATATGCAAATGGGAACTCAGACAATTGATCTCAAACAATAATGGACCATGGCAAACATGAAAAAAAATCATGTTAGAAAAGGCAGTGCTCAAGAGTGGCTGTAATGTACTCATCTCAAATCAGGTCTTGTTATACAGGGATAATCCTTTTAGCAGCAATCAGGGCAGGAACACACTTGACCTTTGGCCTGGTCCTTGGTGAAATGATCCAGGATCCAGGATTTGCCACTTTGGGTGGGAGCCAGTCCACAAGCATTTGCTTGTCTGGATCTCTGTAGAGCCTGCCAGTCATTTTGATGATAGTGGGATTTGACATAGGCCCTGAGAGGGAGAAGTCACTCCACTGCACTCATCTGTCGCTATTGATCCTCCTCAATGATGCTCTGATGCCACAGACTCATAATCAGACCTTTTTCCGTATGAGTGGAGCAGCTCTTATGCTGTTCGTAGACGGATTCTACAGTTTGTAGATGCCATCAAATCTGTTTATGTCTCTAGCAATGAAATCGAGGAAGGGAAGAATAGAAAGCTCTCTGTCTATTTGTCCATCCATCATGTGAAATACATAAGCTTTAGCTGATTGGGTTACGAATGAACTAAAAGGGTAAATAATCTCAAAATTGCATTGTTCTTACCAAGAAGGGCGCTGCAGTTACAGCTCAGAACAAGTTGTTAATGATTGGCCCAGAGGGAAGTCAACCTTTATGTCTAGGTTGTGTTTGTTTATGTTTAGATATTCCCATTTGAAATTGTTGCATTATTACTTAGATGTGCTTTGCCTGTCCCATCGCTGCCCGTCTGTACCCCTTTCTGACGCGCCATCCGTCTTTTTCCATGCGGCTGCTAAGAAGATGTAACAGGTGATCCATCATGTCTGACTGCGGATTCACAGGGACAACAGCCCGCTGACAGGTGTGTGTCAACCCTGTGGGTAACTGACACTTTTTAGTATTCAGTGGACTGATCCTGCACACACTGCTGACAGGTTTCTGGCCCTGACACATACCGGCCATCGCTGTAGCAGGACACCTACTGAGAACCACCGAGCGCACTCTGTTACCCTGTCATTCCATTCTGCCCTAGAATAAGAGCAAGAGGAGTGTGCGCACAGGGCTTGCTTTAAGAATAATATGTGACTTAGTGACAGCATATTATTGGGAGACTCCAGGGGCCATGGAGCATCATTACAGCATCCTAGTGTGCCTGAAAAGCACAGGCAATGTATTTTGGGAAACACTTGACGGGAATACTCGGTCACACTGTCACATTATCTTTTTCTCGTTTTATCTTCACTCTCTTGCTCTCTCTCTTTCTCTCATCCACACCCACTCACATAGACCAAGTAATTTGACACTGAGTTTAAAAACTGACATTACTGCCTCTCATAGTGGTGCTTGTTATGACTGGGGTCAGACAGAGTGTGCATGTTAGAACCGGCATTGTCTTAAGATTAAAGCTTTGCAGCACAAGAGATCAATTGTAACGGTGCTGGTAGACAACATAATTAATCAATCTGAACAATTACCTTGAATGTTGCCTTTCGTCATAACACTGACTGCTATCATTAGCTATTGGCCTAATTGTCACTAATTAGCAGCTTTCATAGCTGTCAGCAAGGGCGCATCACCGGATTCACAAAAGAATATTAATAAAGTCTAATTGTCCCAGTAGGAAGCAGATAAGTTGATACAGTCAAACTGCTGAACAACTTAACATTTGATTCAAGTTGAACTGACCCCATTAAAAACAACTAACCAAGGCAGAATATCCTGAAAGCCACATTCCAATCTGATTGAATTAAGTAGAGAAACAAAATGGAATTTGAGATATCCATGTTTTAGATGTGTGTCTATCCCTCTGATATGACTTGATTTGTTTTTAGATTGATGGTTTGATAGTTTCCCAGGTTTTCAGGCAGTGTTGTTCACAGTAGAGTCTGAAATGTTTACAGTGTGGGATTTCCTTTCAGGAAATATATGGCTCAAAGAAGATATTTGTATTGGAAATGTAGCAGGAGAGAGTTAATTGAAAAGATTGTGTTTGATTTGGATATATTGGCAGTATTTTTGTCTCTGTTTTATTTCTGACAAATATCCGTTAATCTTAAATTAAGCTTTTTATACCAAAGTATATGAGGTTTTCATTTGCAGACTGATAATCAGAAACCATTTATGACAAGAAATAGGTTGTTGACCTGGTTTTCTAACATTTTACCGGAATTGAAATCAGATGGCTATAATTTTGTGTCAACCACTCAAAGCCAACCCATGATTTGGCTTCCACATCACAAAAACATGTCTCCTCCTATGAATGGTATATGACACCTGACTCAGAACAGTGGCGACTGATCCATTACATGGCCTTACCCTGAGTATGAGAGAGCACTGACTGTAAGGGATATTTAAAATGAAGTCTGTGGAGAGTGGCAGAGCTCGGAGAAATAATTGGTTTGTAGGCCTGGATGAATCGATCGACCGAATGCATATTTAGCGCTTTCTCTAGTCACACATGGGAGCATCTATCCCCCTTCTGCCCCATTATTATTGGAGTCACAGTTGAACAGAATGGCACTGCGTATTGACCGCTCTGTGCACATGTTCTTCTAGTGCCACCACCCATGCTCGGTCACAAGGACTGAGATGGGGAAATGATGGTGAAATGAATCCACACAGTTTTTCTGTCAATATTGTTGCCTACAGAGCAGCTTAAACACACAACATGGATGTATAAAGAGAACTGAATACAGCGTAAAAGCTCCGTTCATTCCCATGAAAGCTGCTCAGTGGGACTTCCAGGTATAAAATGATACAGATCCTCTGTTAGATCATTGCAACGGTCGCCCAGAATTCATAGAACCATAACCATATATGAAACTCCTTTTTAAACGCCTGTACAGAAAAGTAACTGGTCGCGCTTCACTCGCACACCTGAAGCGTCTTTCTCACCGGTCAGAATTTAAAGCAGCAACAGTGAGCAGCCCCCCCAGAGTCTCCACTTTTATTGATGGACAAGACGGCGGTTAAGAGCTATTTGTACTGCTAGCTTAACGTTAGCTTAGCAAGGCTTCAGTAGATGCATCAGAGGTGGAGAATGACAGAATAAGGGATATGAATGTGTGGTATGGAGGGTGTGAATTTACCCCAAACACAGATCAACACTGTAACTTACTTGTTGCTTTGTATTCATACTTATGTAGTATTTCTACAATTAATACTTCCAATTTTACGGTCAATAATGTGTAATTTACAAACTCAAAAAAGTGGATTTAGTGCTAAGTTACTCACACACAGTAAATTATATAGATTCTGTGTATCATCAGTCCAGAGTTATGGTATAGTATAAACAGTATGAATTTGGAGCATTAAGCATGGCGAAGCTAATGTCCCACAAGCCGATGCAGTGGTTAGTGTTGTTGTATTCTGAAGTTTGAGCACAACACAAAATGTCTTTAATCTGGCAGCGACCTTTTAGGATAGTCTGACCACACAAATGCATACACATCACACACCCATAACATGTTCTTAGTGGCGAATTTACTTTATGTCCTCCTTTTCAAACAGGGATGGCCTTTTGTTCTTCTCTTTTGTCTGGACCTGCCATTGTTCTGCCCACCTGGTATTTAAACACAATCATGGCGTGGCTAGTAATTAGCTCCTGGGATCCCACTTGCTGGTCTATTTTCAATGCTCGCTTTGTCTGCAAACATAATACCACAGTCTTCTTCTCAGATGCAGCGCTCACAAGAGAAAGCAACAACTTGTAACAGGTGGCGGGTCTTTTAATGTTATGAAGATTAGACTGCAGGAGGGCTTCTGTTTGTTGTGCCGGATCACAGTACCAGTTCGACCGTTTTAGAATTTTAGGCAAAGTTATCCAGCAACACTGCCAGCACTGCTGCCAAATCCCTCTGGGTTTTTTGGGTGCTTTCCCAATTCAAAAAATATCTAACACAAAAAGTTCCAACACATGTGCCTCAGTGCCTGCAAGCTAAAATGAACTGTATCAGCTGCATTTTATTCTTCTGAGCTGCCACCTCTGGCATGAAGAAAAGTGAATAATGGCTGATTTTTGAGTTTCTCTTGATTCTTACTAATACTCTTTAATCGGTTTCCATTCTCTGCAACATAACACACTGTTTGTCTTCTCTGCACTTGGCAATAGCAATGTCAGTTTCCAAATTAGAGGCCCACATTATATATTGAGCACAAACTCTTCACTTGGGACATCAGCAGTGATGCAACAGAGATTGTTTTTAAAGACTGGAGTTGCATCATCTCCAGTGTTTACCAGTCTGTGATTATTGCATGCAAAGAAAATAGTCTGTTGCTAAATATTAGAATACGAAACATTAATATTTCCTATTGTAACTGCAACTGTCCATATAGTAGAAGTCATTGTGACAGATGTGGTGCAGTCAAGATGTAATTTCTTTAGGGGGAAAAAAGTACAAAGGCCTGATATTTTTATTCTGAGCCATATATTTGACTTTGGGACATGAAATTTAGCTAAGCAGTGATCGGACTGCTTACTATGTGTGTCAGTTTGTATTTTAGATTTTCTCAGCACATTACAATTTAACAAGAACAAGAGTATATGGTCCCAGTAGCAGATCTGTTACAGAAGGCTGTATCCAGACACAGCAGTTTGGTACATGCTGATGTTTAGTAGGTATAATGTTTACCTTGTTCACCATCTTAGGTTAGCATGTTAGCATGCCAACATTACCTAATTAGCACTCAACACAAAGTACAGTTGAGGCTAATGGTAATGTCATTAGTTTTGCAGGTATCATAAATGAAAGTAGTTACAACACAGGCACCGAAGTTATCATGAGGGCAATATGAATGTGTACCAAATTTCATCACAATCCACCTAACAGTTGTTGAAAGAATTCCCTCAAAAACCCAAATGTCAACGTTTAGTGGCGCTAGAGGAAAAGTCATGAAAGTCAGCATGGTTATGATATGTCACTTTATAAGTGAAAAAATATTGACCTGCTGGTGGCAATAGATGAAAATGTGGGATCACTGTAGTTGGTAGGTTTTATCCTTTAGCATAAATTTCTTAACATTGACATCCCTAGCTTCAACTGTTTTGGGGTAATAGCTGTACTTATTCTTAGGTAGGTTTACTCTGAGCTCACTCTGAACTGAAATGAAACAGTCTCTCTTCCATTTAAAATGAGCAGCTGAGTGCAGTAGATGTAGTGTGTGTGTGTGTGTGAGTGTGTGTGTGTGTGTGTGTGTGTGTGTGTGTGTGTGTGTGTGTGTGTGTGTGTGTGTGTGTGTGTGTGTGTGTGTGTGTGTGTGTG
>JAVQJD010080863.1:0-21962 GCA_036023655.1 Nannoperca australis | reverse complement strand
GTGTGTGTGTGTGTGTGTGTGTGTGTGTGTGTGTGTGTGTGTGTGTGTGTGTGTGTGTGTGTGTGTGTGTGTGTGTGTGTGTGTGTGTGTGTGTGTGTGTGTGTGTGTGTGTGTGTACTGATTGATGACTGGTGAGATGTTTTTGATGCGTATAGGATTTTTAAAAATTCCTCTTTCATCTGAAAACTACCTTCTTTCTCTATCAGACAACAACGGAGAACCATACTGAGGAGGGACCTATGGACATTGATCTCTCAACAGATGCAGAGCCTTCTGTGAAATTGGACCTGATGGGAAAGGCCTCTGACCCCCCCACAGCTCCAGACAAACCAACAACCGAGCCACCAGACCTTTCCAAGCCTCAGCGTAGGCAGCAGGGGGGCTACGAGTGTAAATACTGCCCCTTCTCCACACAGAACCTCAACACTTTCAAAGAACACGTCGATGCCAACCACCCTAACGTCATCCTCAACCCCCTGTACCTGTGTGCTGTCTGTAACTTCAACACAAAGAAGTTCGACACCCTGACGGAACATAACGAGAGGTGTCACCCAGGGGAGAGCAACTTTAAATTCAAACGCATCAAAATGAACAATCAGACAATCTTAGAACAGACAATAGAGGGGTGCAGTAACAATGCAGCCATTTACAACACTTCCAGTGCCATCTCTGTCAAAGGGGACGAACCAGGCCCCCTGTCATTCAGCAAACCCACCACAGTCAAGATCAGTAAACCAAAAATAATGTTGTCAGATAAACGGACAGAGTTCCAGTTGTGTAAGCTGACGTCCGATCTGACAAAGAAACCAATCACAGCTGTCAACGTGAACGGGACGGTCATCATCCCTGAGTCGACTCTACTCAAAGCAGACGGCCTTTCTCACATCATGCCTTCCCTACAGCGGCCTCTAAACTATACCCAGGTAGGCCATTTTCTTTTATGTACTGCTCCTGTACAGGTAAAGGAATAGTTTCACATTTTGGGAAATACACTTATTTTGCCTTATTGCCCAGAGTTATGAAAATATCGATAGCACTCTTATGTCTGTACACTAAATATGAAGCTACAGCAAGCAGGGAATTTGCTTATCTTAGCATAACGGCTGGAAGCAGGGGGAATAAGCTAGCACCAACCCGCACCTCTGTTATATCCACATTTTCACGATAAAATATTTGTACAAATAAAAAAAAATTAAACAAACAAAATTTTGCTTGTTCATTGGTAGTCACTGAGGTGGTAGTAGGGTTGGATAGAGCCAAGCTATTCGTTTAACCCTGCTTCCAATCTTTATGCTAAACTAAGCTAACTGTCTCATAGCTCTAGCTACATCTTTAGCCTACAAACATGAGAATGGTTTCCTTCTCATCTTCTTCGCAACAATAAAAACAAATACCCCAAATGTCAGAAGTATTTCTTTAAATTTGGGCACTTCATTGAGAGTCGGCTTTTAAAAGGGGTGAAGTTTGCAAATTGTCAAATTAACATTTTTTTGTTTTGCTGGTAATGCTTTTTTTTTATGGGTCTGTAATTTCCTATGAAGTTTCCTGGAAAGAACAATGAAATATAGTGCTAAATATAATGGGGAAAAAGACAATTGGTGCACTTCAATTAATTAATTCCAATTAATTGCTAGTGTAACCATGATAGTTTGTTAGTCAGTGCACAGCTGGTCAGCTAAACATGCAAAAATGTAAGAATTTGTCTACAAGGGCAAACACACCATTTAATTTATATGGACATTTATGAAATAATATTTACTGGGGTTTAAATTTAATTTCTTTTGAAGGAAATGTACATGTTCCCAATAATGGGTAACAAATGACATAGTTCTTTTCAGGACTTTCCTAGGACATGATCAGGAAACTGCAAACCCATAAAATAAAGTGTTATTTGAGTTTCTTAATTCAATATCCACCATGCTAAACTTTTTGTTTATTATTTCAGGTGCCGAAGATCGCAGTGCCCCTCAACACAACCAAATACAACCCTTCGCTGGACGACAACCTGACACTTATCTCTTCCTTTAACAAGTTCCCCTACCCGACACAGGCTGAGCTCTCCTGGCTCACCGCAGCCTCAAAACATCCAGAGGAGCAAATCAAAGTCTGGTTCACCACACAGAGGCTCAAACAGGGCATTAGCTGGTCTCCTGAGGAGGTACGACAATTACACTCATATTTTTCTTTATTTTATCTTCCATCAAGTGTGGTTTAGTGTATTTTACCAGGTCTTATCAAAACTCAAAAGCTCAAATAAGGCATCAGCTTGATTCCAAAGGAATACAAATATTAATGGTGATAGATACTGTATTTCTAGCACCTTTTTGTTTGAAATGTGCTTAATTTACTTGTATTCAAATTCTAAATACCTTGAAGGTACATATTAAGTTGACTATGAAACGCCTCATGTTATATCACCCTGAAGCAAATTATAGCAAAGCACAAGTACACTAATTATCTATTGTAATAATGATCAGGTTGTGGGCTTTTGTTTGATTACTGATCCATGTTGTTAAATTATACGTCATTTTCACTTTTCATTACATTAACAACCAGCTAGCAATCTTAAAGACCTGCAAAATGAACATTAAATGAATCTCATCAAGTTAATCTGAAAATTGTTCCACATTGTCCATTGATTATCTGACATCAGACATCAGGGTTTATAACAAGTACTTTCCATCTATGACAGGTGGAAGAAGCCAGGAAGAAAATGTTCAACGGTACCATCTCCTCTGTGTCTCAGACCTTCACTGTGGTAACTCCTCAGCTCAACTCCCAGTCATCCACCCACTCGTCTGCCTCCACTGCAGCCTCCAAACACATGCATTCAGCAGCCTCTGTCCTGCAGTCCCTCCCCTGTCAGCTCCTGGGACCGACCAGCCTGGTGTTGACTCCTGTAGCTAACGGCTCCACTGTCACGTGTGCACCGCTGGCACTCACTGTGGCTAACCAGGTACAAAACACTAACAAGTTAAGTATGTATCCAACTATGGGACAGCTTTGGCAAGGATGGAGAGGTGGACTTGTGAGAAGAAGGTTGTTAGTTGAAATCTAGTGCAATCTAAATTGGTAAAGAATCTAAACATTTAGAGCTCACCTCTCTTGAAGTGAATATTGATGTAAAACTGTGAATTTGCCAGTGAATTATGGCAGGAAAATTACATGAATTCAGTAAATTGTGAAAAGACATCAAGTCATTAAATTGAATAAAGTAAATAAATTGTTAAAGAAAAATATGGACGTTCGTGCTTGGTTTAACTTGACAGACACATGATTTGAGGTAGCCAAACTTTCCACCATGTTCCCCACAGGTGGCACAGTCGCTCAAGCGACCCCTGGCCTCTCCTGTTATCGCCACAGAGAGCAAACGTCCCTCCATCATTCAAACCATCTCGGCGCCCATGGTCACAACCAAGCTCGTGTCACCCAAAGTGCTGAGTTTCACAGTTGACCCCAATAAAACAGCTGAGCAGCTGTCAGTACTGAGGTCCAGCTACACACAGTGTCCTTTTCCTGAGGAAGATGAGGTAAGAATAAGTGAGTGAAATGACATTTTTTGTGCCATGCCGTTATACGGTCAAAATACATTTGAGGGGGTTTTGGCATTGAGGTTTTTGTAGCTGCCTTTACTTCTAATTTAGTGCCATGGGCTTTTATTTTTTCCTTTTTGAAAAACATTTCTGCCAATGATAAACACCCACACTTATTTTTTCATTTTATGTTGATAGATCTACAGGCTTATCGAGACCACTGGGCTGTCCAGAGGAGAGATAAAGAAGTGGTTCAGTGAACAGAGGCTCCTTAATCTCAAAGGTATGTGGTGTGATCAGTGCCACACATCTAAAACGGCACCCGACCGTGATTAATCATACATTGATCTGTCGGGTTTTAAACAAGCTAAATTTGCTTAAGCATAGTCAGTGGTCGGTAAATAATGATTTCTAAACACTGTGCTTTGTCATTTAGTAACATCGATCACAGTATTCATGTTGTCTTTAAAAAATCACCCATGGTGACAATGTTTGGTCCTTAGGTCTCTCTTTCTCTCTGTGTATCTTGAAGGTGTTCCTCCCCCTCCAGTGCTGGTGAAAGCAGAGGTGACACCAACACCCAAAGATGGTCTAGTAAAGAAAGCGGTCCCCAGCCAGTTTCCCCTGCTGGAGAGGGTGAAGGGAAAATCATCAGAGCAGCTGAATGCGCTGGAGGAGAGTTTCCAGAGAAGCAGCTCTCCAACAGAGGCAGAGCTAGGTAAAGCCTTTTACCAACAATCATTAGAAAATTAACTTCATTGCATAACTCAAGTCTTGGGATGGAATTTCTCACAAATTGTTTCTAGCTCATTCTTATTTTTATTTTGTAGTATATAACTTAAGAGTGAAATTATTATTCAAACAGCAGAGAATTTATTTAATAAAAAGTGATGTCACTCACTGAGACAATAGTGAGGGATTGGTAGATTAAATATCTATACACTCTGTTCACATTCACCTTGCAATAGTTTCTCGATTAGTTAGGATGACTGGAACATTGGAAACTACAGCATTCCTTGAAAGGGAACATTCTCCCTTTCAGTTACAGAATTGCTAAAGGTGTCAAGAACCTCTACAATGTACTGAATGCTTGTCTTTGCATTCAAACTAATGTTATTTCACTTGCTTATTTCCTGTTGGTCTAGTCCTAAATTCAGATGCTTGTGTGAGCACATTATATTTGCTTAGAGAAACACAAGACCGCCCTCCTGCAGCCTGCTAGCTAATGAAGCACAAAATCGTTTTGCCAGCCATATCTATTTTTAGGCTCAGATTATGTTGTGAAGTTCAGAGAAAAAATATTACAGAAGTTTTAAACTTCTAAAACTACTAAAAGACTTTGCGTCTGCGGTAAGATGAATTGGGTGAGAATCAGCCGTTCAAATTAGCAGTTGGTTGTGTTCTTGTCAAGTTCAATATTCCCCCTCTGTTGCTTAGCTGATAAAATGACTTAAAGAAGTCCAGTAGTGTTTTCTTCTATTTTTACTAGTTCACAGCATGTGACTTAGTTTTCTTTCACCCCAAAGGAGCAGCAGGCCTGTCTCTGATGGGTGGCCTGCATGACAGGAATAGCAGAAATGTTTTTAATGAGCCCATATTTAAGTCCCCTGGAGAGAGACTGAAATCCCAGGTTTACAAAAAACCTTCCACTTCAAGGTAACACAGCTCATCTGATCCACTGAACCCTGTTCTGCTGCAGACCAGCTAGCCCAGGAGACCAGGCTGTCCAAGACGGAGGTGGACTGCTGGTTTTCAGAGCGCAGAGGACTGAGGGACAACATGGAGAAGGCTTTGCTTACCATGGCTTCAAAGAACACAGAGGACAGGGTGGACCGGCCGGGAGCGCTGCTGAACGGGGCTTCTCATCGGGAGCAGGACGGGAAACCTCTACGCTCTTCTCCTCGTCCACCCGTCCTCTCCTCTTCCTCCTCCTCGTCCTCCCCTCCTGTGCTCGCAGCCTCCTCCCCTCGTCCACCAACCCTCTCCTGCTCTGCGTCACCTCCCATCCTCACTTCGTCGTCCTCCTCGTCTCCCCATCCTCCCATACTGTCAGTCTCCACAAGCCCGGCTCCCATCAGCAGCCGCTCCCTCACCCTGCTCAGAGAGGTGAGGAAAACTGGAAACATCAATGCAGTCAAATATGACACAAGTTAGAATTTTACTGCAAGCTATAGTGATATAAAGATGAATGCTCTTTTGATTGCAGATGTGCTGCTTAATTACAACATTAATGAGTTGTGACTTTAAAGATATTAGTTGATGAGATGGCAGATTTTTTAATACAACTTGAAGTGAGATGTTGTGTCAAATTGATTAATCTTGAGAAGGTGTTGTCCTGGTGCTTGAGGAAAAGCTGTGTGATTGACACTACATGATGAGATTTTCTGATACTAGAATATTAGAAGTAAAGTGAGACCACGGGTGACTACAAAGAAAGTCAGATATGACAAATTAAAGAGAAGGCGCTGCAGTAGCGTTGTGTCTAGAAAACGCAGCAAGATTAGAAAGCGAATAAATGGAACATATATCCATGAGACAGCTCTTCAACAGCAACAGAACTTGTTTAATGATCCGTAACACATTGCACAGACACAATGACCCATATATTTTTAAACTAGTGTTGTCTGATTTTAAATCTGCCACAAAGAATGTCCAGCAGACATATATTAAGCAGCTACAATAGCCAATGTATTTATCCTATCACCCAAACCCACATGTAGTACATTAACTTAAATGTGTTGGAATTTAAACAAAATTGTTACTAATGACTTAATGGATATATGTGGTGCAGATATGCACTACTCTCCTGTGAGTTTGTTTATTACATGGGCCCAATAACACATTATGTTTTAACGGTGAATTAAATGTTTTTTATGGTGTGAAATGTTTTGTTTGTTCACATAATCTGTGTTGACAGATGTTCTCTCAGACTCGGTGGCCATCTCCTGACGAGTACAGCCAGCTGGAGGTCCAAACAAGCTTAGGACGCACCGACATTGTCCGCTGGTTCAAGGACCACCGCTCGGCACTGAAGAACGGCGAAACTATGGACTGGATGGAAAGTAATCAAAACCACGCAGGGCAGCATAAAGCAGGCCAGGAACAGAACGGCCAGAGTTCTGAGAAAAACCAGAGTGTTTCCTTGGAAGTCAAGTCTGCGAAAGGTGTGTTTTTTTGGAGAAGAACATGGACTAATTTCTTTCCATCTTAATATAATTCTGCAAAGAGTTTTATATGCTTGTTTTGTGTTTTCTTCATCGGTGCAGGGGAGGAGGCTATTGAGAACACAGCAGCAGCTACAGAGCACTCTAAGCTGTTGGACAAAGACAAAGTCCAGTGGTTGACTGACAGATTAGCCCACAGTGTGACCAGACCCGACCAGACCAGCGCTAGCACGGCTGACAAAGGGAGGTGGGTGGAGAGAGGGAAAGCATATCTTTTATCCTATATTTATTTTCTGGTGTGAGATTCATGTAAAGACAAAAAAAGATCAGCTCACTGTTTATATTATAATTTTAAAGGAATATCTGAGGAGTTATTTTAAGATTTTTTTTGTGAAACAGTCTAAAAATACTCGCAATTTGTGGATGTTTATGGCGTTCTTCACCGAACCCCTCAACATGCACGTAAAAATCCTTCTTTGATTTTTGTTTCTTGTTCCTAGAAGGAGTCTGTTTGTGTTTTAACTTCCGTTTCCTTGCCAGGTGGGTAAAAGTGACTGTGGCCATGGGGGAGGAGAGTGAAGAAGGAGTGGAAAGACAGAAGCTGCCAACAGACAGTGACGGTCTGACCTTGGAGCAACCTGGGAGGGTCACTGGTTGATGGCAGGTTAACCTGGTAAATTCTCTTCTAAAGAAAACTTGTACAGATGCAGCCGTCTGGTCCGTGCCCTGAAATCGGCTGTTCTTCTTATATTTAATGTGTTTGAGGGAGTGTGGTTCCCAAACAGAGCATACTTTCAGTGAAGCGCTTGTTATTATCATACCATAAGGTCGAAAAAATAGTATGCTGTTAATAGCTAACCTAAAATATAGGTTACTGTTCAAATTTAGTGAGCAAGCCAGAACGCTGAAGGAGACCCCCTGTTCTGTGTCATGGATGCACCACAACTATTCAACATAACTGTGTGAAAAATTAATGAATGTGATTCGTATGGGAAGTGTTGGGGAACGCATCAGACATTGTTACTCTAGATGTACAAAATATTAGGGGTATTTCATCATTTTACAAAGAAAATTTATGAAATGAAGGCAGTTTAAAACTAAATTATGGCATAAATCCTTTTTTTTTTTTGATTTTTTTTTTTGCTGCTTGGGAACAGAGCAAGCTAACAATCACTTTTAAATCTTGTATGGCTACATATTGCAATAGATCTGTCCCAATCACAAAAGGGTTAATTGTGGGTGAAACCAAGACAACAAGCAGGACGCGACTGCTGCTGCACTGCTGTGGTGTTTTCCTGCCTTTCTCTCAATGCATGCTGGGAAATGCTCCAGCTCTTTCTGACCCTGAACAGGAATATCTGGCTATACAGAATAGATGGATGGAGGTTGGAGATTGTAAGGTTGTGAAAGCTTCACTGCATGACTTGGCTTGAGTTAACAGAAAAATTAATGAACTGTTTCTTTAAGATGCCACAGCTGCAGCCTCCAGCTACCCAGGAAGTTATTAGGGTGTAATTACCTCTGATTGGTCTTTCAAAAAGATGGCATGCTGAGGTGGCAGGATGATATTTGGACCACGCCACCATTAGCATCGAAGATGTAGACGCGAAGATGTGCGCGCACACACACACAAGCAGTTTTGCTGTCACAGGAAGGCAGAATGAAGGGTTCAAATAGTGTTTAATTTCTAGCTTTTGATAATAATTAGCAATTTTGTAGCCAAAGTTTTTTGTTTTGACTTAAAATGCAAAACCATCTTTTAGCTGTTGAATATTTCAAAATGTCTCAGTGACCATTGCAAACAAGCAAACATTTGTTCAAACTATGATGTGGAAACAAAATGAATAAAACAATGAAATGCATTTCCTGTAAACATAAGACGGAGGGTGAGCCCATGTGTTAATTTCACTCCATGTTTTGGTGCAATTCTGTTCCAGGTTGAGTAAATGATTGACTGCTGAGTCACCGACCATCATCAACGACTCAAGATGACCAAATGTGGAACCTGTGATGAACTGTCTGCCTGTGACATCATCACAAATCATCGAGGACTTTGGAGTTCCACAGTTAGAGCACTGATGTGTGGTGCGGTGCACATGCTGACAATAAGAGGAGTGCCAAAGCTGGACTTGATGCATTGTTCTTAATACTACAGTTTCTTTCTTTTTTTTTTTTTTTTTAAAGAAGCACCCTTGTAAATATTTTTCTGTATTACAAAAAAGAAAAGATTTGTACAGTTTTACTGGGAGGGCAAGTTTTGTTACAATTTTTAAAAAAAAGTCTGACTGGTGCCCCAAAACCTGGAATGTTTTTTTGTTGTTGTTGTTGTTGTTTTAAGATCAAAGTGTATGATAGTCTGTTATTTGCTGATAATCAGTCATATTTTTTTGAAAATCATACCTACGCACTACTCATGATGAGTAGTCTTTGATGGCACTTGCATATATCCTTATGGTAGTGATAGATATTTACATGCTAGGCCATTTCATCTCAAACTGTTGGGAAACGGTTACTTTTCCTTTCCTCCTGTAGCGTCACCATGACTCGCCCTCATAGAATTACGCTGGTAAAAAAGCGTAAGAGAGGGACAATTGGGAGGAGTGACGGTTACACAGCTACAGCCTCACAGCTGAGGCCAGAGAAAGAACACAAACAGCCACATGGGCAGACCAAGACAAACTTGCTTAGGGCGAATGAATGCACTGTACGTACTGTACTTCAAGTTTCTTTTCTAAAAGGCTGGTTCTTGCATCAGCACCTGAGGCATGTTTGAGAGGCTTCAACAGTACAGAATGTTTTTTTTTCCTGATATAGAAATGATTAATCACATAGAGAAGAGAGTGGAGTGTCTGTTTGATCGCACCATGCTGCCTTTTCAGCTCCCTTATCTGACATTTGCTGTCGGCCTCAGAACTGGGTACAGTACAGACCGGTGATCATTTCCATTTATAACTTCTTTGTTTTGAAAACTTGAAATATTCTTGACTGAACTTGCCAAGAACATTTTGGTGAAAGTGTTTCACGCATGATAAAATCACCTATGCTCCTTTATTTGAGCAACTTCAGATATCCATTTGCTCAGCTGTGATCTGTGAACACACCTCGTCTTCTCTTTAGACCTGCCTTTAAGAAGGTCTTTTTAATTCAAAGCTCGATTGGCTTTAGTTGATTTCTGTACCGTCAGTCCAGAGCCCCTGAAAATGGTGGTTCATGAATCTGCGAGTTAGAGATAAATGATCAAACGTGCTAATTTTCTGAAACTGCAAAGAAGCATTTGGAATATAACAACAGCCAAAGCTGTCATGAACTGCATGCATGTGTTTCAACAAGTTTCATTTTTAAACAGCTCATTTTCAAAAAAGATTTAAAGGGATGTCTGTGATTTATGGCTCAAATAGCAAGTGCTTGCAATATTTGTGCAAGCAAAAACAGTTAAGTTGAACTGTCATTTAAAACTGGTTTGAACAGCAGGTGTATGGCTCTTTGCTGGCTGAATGTCTGTTGCCGCTGCTGCTGCTTTAGTTTCACGTTGAGATAAGTATCTGGGATACTGTACATTTGGTTGGCTAGTGCGGAAAACCGCTTGCATTTTCATTTTCTACTTTAAGTCTGCTGTAAGTCAATAAATACACAACCAACTGTAAAACCGGCTTCCAGTGTTAAATTGTGTGCTTCCAAAACCTGGCTTTGGACAAGGTACAGGGGGACTAACAGTACTTGTTTACTTCAGTGCAAAATCAATTTGTGCAAAACAAGACAGAAGCCCAGTGTGTACGGGTTTGCTGGGTCACTTAAGCAGCTCCAATTGTTCCATCTCACAATTTGTTGTTTTGAGTCCCTAATAGGACTCGATTTTGACCATGTACACCTTTTTAGTCTGTGGCTATTAGCAGATGAACATAAAACAAAAACCCTATATACCCAAAAATACCCTAATTATTACAAAAGAGGTCCACAATCATTTTTGATACAGTTTTGACTATATTTGATTTCATAGAAGCACAACTTCCAATGGCTTATTTCTTTCCTGCTTCCCCGGGCTGCACATAGGCAAACGGAGGTGACCTTGAATTCATTGGTTCATTGGTCTCGCAGTTTCTTTAATACTCGTTTATAGTATGTTTTCGTTTGCCAACCAGTCGACTAGCTTAATGTCCAGGTCTGCAACCTACAGTTGCCCATTAACACTCTTCTATGCGTGTTCGCAGAGGCGTTTCTGTGCAACATCTGTGAAGCATAATTCCAGCTTTATGGGCACATCGTTCAAATGAAACTTAACAAATTGAAGCAAAACTGAGAATCAGTACGTTTGCATCATTGCATTTGCATTAAAAAAAAAGCATGTGCATTGCCAATACACTGGAGAATGAAGCGATATATATTGTCTATTAAGCTGAAACAATTAAATTAAGTAGACGACTGACAAAATAAAATGATCAGCACCTAGTTTGAAAATAAATTAGTCCAAATAAATATCTTTGGGTTTTGAACTGTTGGACCAAACGCGCAAAGCCTTTATAGATCAAGTTATTAATCACAAATATAATTGGCAGATTCATTGATGATTAGAATAGTGTCAGCCCAAATTGTATATTTTACATATAGTCAGTGATTCTCAACCAGCCACACTTGCACATGAGCTGAGCTCTCCTGACTTGAGAATAAAAAGGTTTTATCCAAGTGATGCATTAAGGAAACATGGATCGTAC
Organism: Nannoperca australis; assembly: GCA_036023655.1. Classification (NCBI taxonomy): domain Eukaryota; kingdom Metazoa; phylum Chordata; class Actinopteri; order Centrarchiformes; family Percichthyidae; genus Nannoperca; species Nannoperca australis. The sequence continues at coordinate 10,556 of JAVQJD010080863.1, read as the reverse complement.
TGACAATTACACACTCAGACTCGCTCATACTTTCAATAAACAACTGTTATATTTACAAAAAAGAGCAAAATCCCATCTTTACATAATTTTGATTAAGATCAGATCTTAAGACAAGAGGAAGGTCAAGTCTGTGCCACAGAAGCTTAAAAAAAACATTTTACACCAATGTAAATTCAGACCTGGAAACAGTGCTCTCTAAATAGCTTCGCCCATGTTCTGCTGAGAGCACACTGCCGGTGCGTTGGTAATTACAATGTAATCAGATATGGCATCACAGAGAGAGGACGGGAACACGAGAATCAAAATCAACAGCGTGCTGGTGTGCAGCTGCAACATCTCTTGTAATGACAGTCCGACGGCAGGGTGAGGGGGAAAAGGCGGAGTGGGGGGGTGAAAAGAAGAAAAGGTGTGGAGAGGGGAGAGATCAAGAATTAATTTAAACCAAAATCATTAAAAAACAGAAATCAATTTATTCATATTTTTCTTTATCTGCTTCACATGGACACATCCGCAGTAGTAGTAATGGAAGAGCTGGCTTTACTTCGTGAATTGAGACTACAGCCAGACTCCTGCTGTGCGGTGCTGTCTTGGTTAAAATGCTCGCTTCCTCAAATTTCATCCCATTGTATCCTTTAAAACAAAACATGAATGTGAATTAAGAATTTATTTTCCCTCAAACAGGAAAGAACATGAAAAAGCAAGCATTTTAACCTGAACCATCAACTGCACGGCCATTTGTTATTGGGAGCAAAGGGAGGGGGGGCGGCTATCTCCTCTTGTGTCCGCTCATTCATCCCCCAGACGGTTGCCTTGGCCCCAGTTGTAACGTCCTCCTCCTGCCCCTCCTCCCACCTGCTCCTGGGCAGCCGGTCTCCTGCTGGGAGGGACTCCAAAGCCCGACACCCCTCCCCTCCTGTTAGGGAAGAACCGGTACCTGGGGGTAGAGGAGGAAAGATGTTAAAATATGATTTGATTTTGAGGAATTTAACACGACTTTGCAATCAGCAACAATTTCTATTTAAGGAGAAGAAAACTTAGTGGCAGTGTTATTTTAATTAAAAGAAACGTGTAGTTGGAAAAACCGGTAGCCACAGCTTTATAATAAGTCATATATAACAGTCAAACTGGCAGAAGCAGTCACACAAATAAACATGTTCATTTTATGGCTAGATGAGCTCCTGCACAACTCACAAATCTGTTAGTTGTTGGGGCAGGGTGTTTTTCACACGTCTGACTTGAGTCTCTTATTATGCGTCACTGTGCATGGGTGACCAAAGTTTTACTCAAATATCTAAACTACAACCAAAAGTGAATGCAAATCATTGTTCATTTCTTTATAAAAGTGCACTCAGGAACAACCAAGTCAAACCAAAAATTGTTTCGGTAATAATTAAAACTAAAGTGGTTCTGGTGGGTCACCAATGGTTGTAGAGAAAAAAAATCTAATTTTGAATGAAATAACAATTTAGACTAAAGAATGGTTATTACATTATATCACCTGTATCAGTGATATAATTTGCCTTATAATACATTTTATTGAGTGTGTTTGTGAGAGTCAAACAGTAATTAAAGCCAAAATGTAATTAGTAGTTGTTCTGTGTGGGCAAAGCAATGGTCTTCCTGGTAGCTTTCATGTGTTCATAATTATATTACAGTCATCCCTGAACAGTCTCGGACATCGGGGTGCAGTGAATTAAATGGTTGTCCTGTCACTCTATTTTAAATGTAACTTTAAACAGCAGCCAGTGTGGCTACAGGTAGAAATTGGAAAAATCAAAAAGTAAGAAACAGACTCAATAACACATGAAAATCTATCTTGTGCTTGTTAACATTAGCTAATATTAGCCACATTAAGCTACTGGCAAACCAGACAGAGTAAGGCTATAGCAGTAAGTAAGGCTTATTTCTATGCATTCAACTTTTTATTTGCAAGAGGAAAAATTTGTTATAAAATTGTTCTAACTAAAAAAGAAAATCCAAAAGAAAACCCAGGTTGAACAAACATCTTACAAGAAATCTGGTGTGGTGAGGAAGGAGCGTCCTCCCAGGTCCACGGGGTATTTGAACATGAGGAAGAAGTAAAGGTGACCCACCAGGTTCCCTGTCAGTTCATTCACAAACCTGCAAAATGACAGCAGAGAGAAGAAGATGATGAACCAGAACTCACAGAAATACTTTACACAGTGCTTGTGCACCAGGTACACCTTCACTTTAAACACTTTCACATGCAGTATAAGGCGGCTTTACAGGCTATTCTCAAAGACTGTTCCTTATGTAAAGATACTGCATTTACATTCATAGTTAATTAGAATGAGTTACTTATATAGTTACTTACGAGCCTCCAATGATGAAGTTAAAGACCAGGATGACCCAAGGTAGATAATGTGCCTAGAACAGAGCAGAAAATGAAGATTATTAATATCACTATTATCATCATCTCCATGTTAAATAATACATTACATAATACTTTGCATTCAAGTCATATACGTTACAGGATAACGATCACATGATGATAGTCCAGATGTGTTCTGATATGAGATAACTTTTACTAAGAGTAGAATCAACTGTATAATTTGTGATGTAACGAGTGTTGGTGATGAAACATGAGGTACCTTGAATCGTGTTCCGAACCAGAAGGACACAATCATGTCTTTGTTGAACTGAGCCCAGACATAGAGCACCGACATGATCAGTGGGATCATCAGCAGCTGATAACGACAACATAAACAACCATATGTGAGACAGCTGTGGAAAAGGTTTTATCACATGATTTTATTTTGCAAGTGCAGTATTGCATCACATCTGAGGAGTGTTTCATAAAGGTAGCTCTAAAAAGCAGGGCTTATTGTGAAAAGCCTAACTGAACCAGGATTAAGTGGTTTCATAAAGCCAATCAAGAAATAGTCTGGTACATAGCCCCCAGTAAAACAGTGTCTAAGTTAGTGCGGTTTAGAGGTGCTGGTGGCAGCTTCATGTTTACTCAACATAAGTAAGCCTAGTTTTAGTGGTCGTTTCGCATTACAAAACACTCCTCAGATCTCAAGTGATCATAGCCAACAGTATATATACAGTATACACTGGTCCTAATTTCTTGTTGTGGTATAAATACAGAGAGAAAGGAGGATTCTCACCCGCATGTTCATCAGCAGCCCAACTATCTACAGCAAGAGTCAAGGACAACAACCTCGTGGCTCAAAACAATCACAGCTGGGGCCTCAAGATTAGAGCAGCAGGTGACTGGAAAGTTGCCAGTTCAAATGCCCACACTGCCTGACTGTCGCCCACCTCTTTCCCTTGAGCAAGGCATCTGACATTGGCAGATCAGACCTGATTTAACCTCCCATACATCACTTTTTTCTGTTACCCATTCCCATAATTTACCTGAGGTGACAAAAACTGAACACTTTATGGGGAACAGGAGTTTGCGCAAATGTCTGAAAAATCAAGAAATGTCTGAAAAGCCAGAGAAGCTGACAATCCGAGCTGAACTCCTGAAAAAACGACAAAGTGTCGGGATGTGGGCCGGGCTGTACTGCTGGTGCTGCATGTGACCTAGATTAGGTTTCTCTGCTCTGCAGGGGTAGACTGACACTGGGCCACTGGCACAGAGCCACCCTGACATGGCACAGTGCTGCCGAGAGAGAGGGAGAGGGGCACAGAAAAGATGCATAAAAAAGGAATGCAGAGTAGCAAAGAAAACAGCAGAGTTCGAATCTATGGAGGAGTGGAAAACAGGCTAACAGAGACCTTAGATCACCTTAGATGTTGAAGGATTGATTTACTGTAGGTAGATTGCAATTTCTCATTTAAAATTGAAGGTTTTTAAATGGGTTTGGTGTTGTGTTATGCAAGTCAAAGGATACAACTATGCATATCCAGTTGAAGAAGAGCATGAAGATATAGTCTGCAGGTCTACCATCAAACGCCCCTGGAAAACAAGTAAACAAGTAAAAGATTAGCATGACCAAAAGGGCTTTCAGTGTGTGTCTATGTGTGTGTGACTGAATGTGTGAAGTCTCACCTGTTTCAAGCCGTGTGGAGTAGTGGTAGAGGAAATACAGGTTGACCATGTACAAAAATCCAGTATTTGGGGTTATTGGGAAATACAGGGTGGCTGTCACTGGTCTCCATAGCTGAAACCAGAAGAGACATTAGTCTCATACAAAGTGTGAGTAGTAAGACATCAACATAGCTGTGTTTGTTTGCAAATACAGACTTTCAAGGCTGTGCTTCTAACACACATTAGGTCTCATGTGGATTGTGCATGGTAACTTCTAAAGCAGTGAAAAAGTGTTCCTCTGCAGAGTCTCAGATTGTTCTGTGATGGCAACAGACATCAGATCAATACAGCATTTAAGAGGTGACTCGAGGGGTGATGAGCATTTTCTGTGTTAAATTACTGTTAATCAAGGAGGATATGACAGGATACAATTACACCAGTTTTATTTTAGTACACATTATATCACTTATCAATTTAATTAATTATTTAGTCACTCAAAAGAAAACTAAACCAACTTTTTTGATATTTTACTAATCTTTGCAGCTGTTTAAACAAGCAAAAATGCCATTGCTCTAATTCTGGCCTCTCAAATCTGACCTCAGGCTCCCACACCTTGTGATGCACATTTTTCATAAACTAAACGATTATTCAATTCAGTGAAAATATATTAAACAAATTCCTCAATAATGAAAATAATCGTTAGTTGCAGCCCTAATCAAAATACCAACTGCTACTAACCGAGTAGTTGTTATTATTTACTGATATTATCTATATTTCCATAATAGATGCATATATGTAATAGCCATTTAGTAATAATGAAATTAATCATGGTTTAAAATCAATATAATTCCCTCAAGATAGCCTACAAAATCAAAAGGTTGAGATTCATTTTCTTATACGGTTGCCAAGCAACAAAACAATTCCAGGCAAATACAACAATAATACAACAATCAGGTATTCAGCTGCAGCACTGTCTGTGTTTCTCTGATATATCAGTAACCTACTGTAACAGCGTGCTCTTTGGCAGGTTAAACAGCACACAGTCATTTAACACTACAGGAGGTGCAATGATTATTCAAATAACCAGTGGTGGAAGAAGCATTCAAACCCTTTATTAAAGTAAAAGCATAAAATGAGTGCCATACACATAAAAGTCCATCATAAAAAACCTTACCTTTGAATTATTACTATTATTAGTAATAACTAACTAATAATAATAATATTTCTTATATTAATTGGGTTAATATAAGGTTAATGGGGAAGTAGCATTTTTCTGATGTGGTGACAGCTTATTTCAGCTACTTTAATTTAATAAATTAAATGTATTACAATGCCTAATCATTTTATAAACTTACTATATATTTTTAGGAAATAACCATCTTATTCTTTAAAGTAACCACTAACTAGCTGTAAAGTATATTAAAATGTGTTTGTTTATTTGTGCAGCAGTGGTGATATACAGTAAAACAATGCCTGAAAGGCTCATTTCAGAGTAGTAAAGCCCCTTAACAATTAGTCCAAAATACCTGGGCTACCGTGTGGCATGTGTAACATGCAGCACCTGAAAACTTTTATCCGCCAAATATCTAAAATGCAATGTTTCTGATACGTTACCATCTCTGCTTGTTAAATAATTTTCTTTTAGCGCCAAAGTTCTTTTTACAGCGTATTTGAGAGTTGCTAAATTAAGTAGCATTTTGACAGTGTCCGGAAGTCGTAGCCTCCTGCGTCTCGCTCTCTCATTGGCTGCCACACAGCTCAGGCCTGCCGAGTGAGCCCTGCTAGCCACCTGCTAACTAACAGACCACATCCAAAACACGACCATACCGTCTATCGGCTACTCCAACATACAAAGGTGAAAAAGGACAAGTAAAACTCACATGAAATCTGCTAAAAACCAGCTCCGGAAACAGCATTAAGTTCCTGAAATCAACCAATCCTAGTTTCCCAATAAAGGGGACAACAATCGAGGCAGCAAACCAGGACCGGGTGATGAAAGGGATGCTTCTGAACCAGTCCCCGATATCTGACATCTTGCCATACGATTCCCTGCCGATTTATAATCCTGAAACAAGCGCTCCTCTTTGAAAATAAAGTGATACCCCCAAAAACTGCAACCCCTCGCTGCCTATATATCAGAACTGCTCCACTGCTAAGTTTACATGACGTGGCTAATCACAGGGAGCTAGCTTTACATAAGTTAGTGAGATCAGAGCACTCACGTCCGGTTCAGCTTTTCAAAGTAAAAACAAGTGACTGCTGTTGCAGCTGATGGGGGGGATGTTGACAGTGGACACTAACTTGACAGTAAATACAGGCAACACCAAATAAGGCCTATCTATTCCTTATACATCTCTAATTTTCAAGTTGTGGGCTTGTACATTTATATTATGTATTATTTACCTACTTATCGATTTATTTTGAAGGCTGGTTTATTTTATGCTCTTAGTTTGAAAGAGAAATGTTAGAACCGGATGTACTTTTACTAGTTCGCACAAAATCTTTTGGTTCTGCTTTATTATAGTTCTTCCTGTGAACTTTGCAAAAGCTCCCACTTTGTCATCCATGGGCAGCCAGCAACAGAGAGAGAGGCGTGGCAGACGCGACAGTTTTCTTACATTAGCCACCTGTGAGGAGGAGATTTGTCGAACTATTGAAGTAGATGGGCAAGCTGGAGTCAGGTTTGGATGGCAGTCGCATCTGTTAGAGAGGGAAGGGATGCATGTAAATAGGAACAAGCATAATGCTGAGAAACTATGCTGATGCAAATGATCCCTTTTTATGAAACCTCATGGTCTCGCCTCACTACTCAGTTGTTAAGTTTTAGGTTTCGGGCTTTTGGGGCCCACTTTGAATGAGGAGATGTGAAATAATTGTTTAACTAATTCAATAAACCTATTGATACATTGTAATGATGAGCGTTTTTTTAAGCTTGTTTCATATTTTCTTTAAACATTTACACAAATGCACATTGTTTTATATATGTGCATTTTTTACTTTGTTGCAGTTATGTCTTAACATCTTTAGTTTATCTCAGTAAAGATGAAGACAAAATCACCATAGCTGATGTGTGATTGTGCTTTGGTTTGTATGTTGGCAAGACTGTGTTGTGACTGACAGAGCATACAAAACCCACAGACAATACAGTACAGACAGATTGCAAACATAAACACATAGTCAAGGCACAGAAACACTCCCAGTGGGCATTTCATTCAGACTTCCAGGGCCATTTTGGAAAAACAACAAAATATATGTTATTGATTTCTGATCACTTTTCCTGTGTTTTAAATCTAAGCTTGGATCTGCAATTACATAAAATACATATAGCAAATAAAAACACTTTTATTCAAAAAAAATTTTTTTTGAATTGTATAGGCTGATCCCCATGCTGTTTATACTAGGCTATATATTACCTTTAAAATGGTCAACATTTGGACCAAATGAAAGGAAACAACGTCAATTATTCAACATACAGACTTTTATTCCTGGCAGTGTGGAGGTGCTCACTGAGCAAAGAAACAATTCCAAATTTAAACAGGGTGTAATTTTTTTTATCAAAGAATTATCAACTGTACTGTTTCTAAACTATGTACATTTTAATATTCCACATTTTCTTGAGTGCTACTCAAGCTTTATAACTGTCATAATCTGCATTTACAACGACTGTCTTTAAATCGATTTCAGTGAAGTAATGAGATTTACAATTTTTCTGAACTACAACTCCCATAATGCATGCACCAGTTTACCTTTTACGTCAACTTTGGGCGTCAAATAACCGTCCCCAAAACAAACAAATTAAACATCTCCTGAGGTTGAAGAGAACTGTTAGCGTAGTGTCTGTTAAACTTCCAGGAGACTGTTGGACTCTGACTGACACTAAATGGTGCTGAGCTTACGGCTTCTCTGGTCGTAACTTAAATCTAAATACAACGTTACTGAATGTTGCTCTTTCAAATTTCGCGCTGTTTGTTCCGCCTGTAAATAGATTAGCCGGCTAGCCCGTTAGCTAGCCATGTTACTGTAAACTAGGGCAGTGAGAAGTTAAGCAATTGCTATATATTCTTCTGCTTTCTAAATACAGACGTCTTTAAAATGGAGGTGACGGACATCGGAAACAAAGAAGAGGGAAAAGTCTGGCACCGTAAACCAACACCAGGCAAGGGGTAGGTGTGAAATAACTTAATATTTGATTAGGGAGTGTCAGATTTGTGTGGATTGTTTTGTAAGATTACTCTGAAATATACGTTTGAGCCTAAATTAACATCGTACGGTGGCTAATGTTAACTGCTTTCAATTTAGTTCACACTTGTTGCTCTCCTTGTACATCCAAACAAGTACCAACAGTACAGTATAGGCATAAAGGGTTTCATATAGTGTTCAGTCTCGTCTAGGTTGTGGGTGGTGATAAAAATCATTATTAAAGCTATTCAAGTTAAATCAAGTCCAGAAAATTCACATCACTGCTTTAAGTCAAGGAAAGTAAAAGCAAATCAAATCACAGCTGATAGGCAGTCTAATATCACATTATTATTCAACATATTTCATCACTCCATGGGTTTTCAGACATTCGTTGTAGAGCTGAAACGATTAGTCAATTCATTGATTAGTCGATCTAAAAAGAAAATGTGCAACAACTATGATAATTCAATTCAGTTTTATTTATATAGCACCATTTCATAACAAAGTGATCTCAGGGCACTTGATGAATCTGTGCTAAGCTGCATCCCACTGAGCAGCCTCAAAGGGAAATTGGTCATGAGAGAAGCTGTAGCAGGGGAACAGCATCTAATAGGTTTTCAGGGTGTATTGTAACCACTAGAGAGCAGCCATGATTCACTGAAACCTGCTGCTTTTCATCTGAGAGTGCGTTTTGCCTTGAAGGTGTGTTGTTTGTTATCCTCAGTGTGTTGGTGACGGTGGTCCGCACCGTTCAGCAGGCCAAGGCGGTGCGTTTCCTCCATGTGGCCTTTGACACCACAGGAGATTCCTTCCTGGCTGGAGATCACCACGGCAACATCTATGTCTTTGACATCAGTAGAAACAGGTGACTGACCCCAAATCATTTTGTTTGTTTGTCACTTGCATTATATTTAATTAACATGATTTGCTTTATGACACAGTTACATGCAAATATTCACATTCATGGTCCACTTCTGTTATTACTGTGCCCGCACGTGTGCGTGTGCGTGTGCGTGTGTGTGTGTGTGTGTGTGTGTGTGTGTGTGTCGACACGTCTCCTCTCTCACCTTTATGTTCTATTTAGATCAGTAAAATATGAAAAAAATACATGCACATTTAGAGCTGAACCTCAAAGTGAGCAATCTGTGCCCACTAAACTCAGCATTTCTCTTTCACATTTATCTGATCTTGTGTTTTTCGATGCTTCTTTCTTGGGGCAGATTCCGTCTGGTGCAGAAGACAGGGCAGGCCTGCACTGCTCTGGCATTCAGCCTCCGCAGGACCACAGAGTTCCTTGTGGCCCTGGCTGACTACACCATCAAGTGCTTTGACAAAGGTAAGACGGACACATCCACACATTGCTTCCTTCTTTTTATGGTACTTTTTCGGGGTGTACTGTTTTTAGGTTCTCTGGACTTTTTCACACAAGTTCATTTGTTCTATCTATCAGTCCTATTGTTTGATTATCTTTCTTTCAGTCCCAAAGCTGCTTAAGTTAGTGGAAAGCGAGTGTGTAATCCACTGTCCCTCACCATCATATTTACTATATGTGAACTTGTTCTCTAATATTTTCCTTCTGCCTCTTTGCACAGACACAAAGCAGCTGGTCAGTTGGATGCGGGGTCATGAGGGAGCAGTTTCGTCCATCTCTGTCCACAGCTCGGGTCGCTACGCCATCAGCACATCCTCAGACACGGCTCAGCTCTGGGACCTGGACACCTTCCAGAGGAAGAGGAAGCTCAACATCAAACAGTCTGTTGGCATTCAGCGGGTAAACATGCACACATACCAAATGAAAACAACACTTACAAACCGTAGTAGGTAAACATTCATCTGAGGATTGAGGACTTTTTGAAATTATTCATTTTGTCAATTAAGGATTTAAGTTTTGGTTTAATTTTAAGCTGATAATACTGTACTTCTAGTAAATGTATGGCACACACTACATTTGTTATCTTTGTTGTTTTGACACACTGTTGTTTGTGTTGCAGGTGTTTTTCCTGCCTCTCAGTAACACCATTCTCAGCTGTTTGAGCGATGACTCCATCTTTGCTTGGGAGAGCGACACGCTGTTCTGTAAATACCAGCTGCCCATCCCTGACAGCGGACCCAAAATCTCCTACAAGACCTTTGCTGTTACACGGTGGGTCTCTTACATCACAACTGCTTATAGCAGTGCTATTATGTAGCACTGCTATTAGCCCCGCCAAGCCTCTCAACACTTTATCAGAACAATAACAGCAAAAGCAGTTTTGGAATATCAGAATCAGAATCAGAAATACTTTAATAATCCCTGAAGGGAAATTGCTTTTTGATACAGTTACAATGCTCGATAAAGTTATTGAAAAAAGAATAATACACAGTAGAAAATAGAGGG
>JAVQJD010080862.1:0-19420 GCA_036023655.1 Nannoperca australis | reverse complement strand
TGTGTGTGTGTGTGTGTGTGTGTGTGTGTGTGTGTGTGTGTGTGTGTGTGTGTGTGTGTGTGTGTGTGTGTGTGTGCGTGTGTGTGTGTGTGTCGTGTATGCGTGTATGCATGTGTGTGAAACGGTGAGAGAGTAAATTAAAGAGATATGTGTAGCAAGAAGCAGAGCACATGAGAGTGGTAGACAGAAAAGTCTCTGTGTAAAAGTCTCTTGCCTCTCTGTGATGTGTTATAATTGTCCATGGTTTGTTATGTCTGACTTCAGACCTAAAAGTTGTGACATGGAAAAAATTGCAATAAAATTGCAGTAAACTCATATCCAGGCCTATAGCTCCAGTTTTACTGTGTGCATTGAAGAATATATTGCATTTGACATCATGTCATAAAGAAATGCTTTCATGGGCACATGGTGCCCACATCAAATAACTGCTCATGGCAGTTGGTTTGCTAACCTTCTGTCTTTTTCTCGCTCTCTTAGCAACATCACATAAATACAATTCTGACTCACCTGCGCAGCCACATCGAGTGAGGAGAAGTAAGCTTAGCAACAGTATCATCTGGCCTCTGAGCCTTAAAACCTCTTCAGCTGTCAGTTTTATTTCTCTTTCCCCAACACTGTTGTAGTTTTCTCCGCTTTCCCCTTCTTGATCCTCCTCTTTGTCTTCCACCTCTGATGTTTTCTTGATTCTCCAAATGCCTAGCGACTACAATCTGCTTTTTATACCTCCTTCTGCAACAATGGCGTGCGAAGTTTCTCACCTCCAAGGTATCCAGACAAGTCATAAATGACTGATGGAAAACAAAAAGTTATTTTCCTTCCACCACTACCTTTTTGGAGCCTTGGCTTGCATCTTTTGTTTGAGACAGAGGCAGAAGAGGAGGGGGAAACACACTTATTTGGGCACACACACATACATATCTGCACCACCAGCAGCACTCACCTTTTTACCAGTTTGCGTCAGAAATATCCATCAAATCAGAGAGCGGGCCCATTTTCCTCTCCATGCGGCCCATCTTTTCTCTCCAAAATGCATCGAATAAAAGTGTTTTTCCCTCTTGGTCCTTTGTGGACACATGTCTGTCAGCAGCTCACACAGGTTGAGGCTTTGTAGTTTGCTGCAGGAAATGTCTGAATTGGTTTCAGAGGAGTCAAAGTGGGACAAAGGGTTTAAGGAATGCAGGGAAATAAACAAGTGTGTAGATGTTGTAAATTACAAAGACAGACGTGAAAATAAATGTGTACTAATGAGCTAAATGTTGATTGAAATCCAGGATTACACATCAAAACCGTGGAAATCCAGAGAGATACATTCGTACTCAGGATGTTCGAGCGTGGTCTGATGGGAGAAAACAAGACTTTTTAATCAACACACACAACTGTGGTGTACCTGCCTCGCATTCCTTGCCTCCCACTCAACTAAGCACTCTGCTTACCCTAGATCTCCTCCACATCAAAGAGCCTTCATTACAGAAGCCATCACACATGCACAGAAAGTCTCTGGGAGGGAGAAAGAGAGGTGGGAGGACAGAGGGATTGAGGGAGAGAAAGCACACTTCTACTGCAGAAGTATCATTCAAAATAAATCAATTCCAGCTGCTATTTGCCTCACCTGGCAAGACCTCGGACAAGACCAGGGAGAAACATGAGAAATAGCCTAGCAGATGTGCAAAAAGAGTCTTTATTTTAGGCAGAGTACAAATTAATGAAGGCTAAGTAGTTTATTAAATCAAGAAGTCCAACGAGTGTGGTGTAACAGCATAAGATCTAGAATATTGCTCTTCTTCCACATGGCTTTTGTTTTCCCTTATGAAAGGATGCCAGAGAGAGTTCCCCTCTCCTACATGGCCACCCAGGCGTGATGCTCGTGTATCTGGGAGGAACATTGTGTCAGGTGGTGAGGTCGGGAGACTCCGGGACTGGCGCTTGAGGTCAGACGTAGGTTTATTTTCCTAGGCAGGCTTCAGTCCCAAAACATCCTCCGCAGCGCCCTCAGTGTCCGCCAGGTGCTGACCAGACATGGCCTGTTAGCAGCGCAAGGAGAACTGCTGTGAGACGGACAGCTTCTTTCATTCAACTGGTTTTGCTGTATTCATTCAGGTCACACACTCATGCATGGATTACTAACAAGGCATGGGGTTGCCATTTTTTTGGGGACCACATTGGACCACCCAGTGGACTGCGTGGACTGTAGATAAAAGTGTAATTCAACAGACTTTAAGTAAACTGTGAGCTTCAACAGTGACCTTTTTCTTTGTCTCTGGCACAGTCTTGACTTGCATTTTCACAATAGATGAGTAAGCTACCAAGTTACAAAAGAAATTTATGGTGAAGAGATCTCAACCTTCATTGATCCAGAACAAACAAACACATCTGTTTTCTGAATGTTTGTTACATTTTTATTTGGTACTCTCAGTACCCATTACACACTTGGCAGTCCCAGAAAGAGTGTCACTCTCCCTGAGGACTTCCCAAAATGTTTGTCCAAAATAGCATTTCTGAGCCACTAGCATTTCTGAACGCTTAGTCTTGTTTTGTGAATCTTTTATGAGAGCTTTGCTTCTTTCTGATTAAAACATGTTAATTGATGTAGATAAATGAGTACAAAAGGTTTGAACATGTTGCTTTTTTCTATGGGAAAACGTCCCTCATACCTAAACATCCCATGTCCCCAGGCCAATTCTCCAGATGCTTGTTGGGGTAACACACAACTGGGTGACAACAACAAACACGTGTTTGTGGCATGAATATGTGAATAATGAATCAGAATGAATGCAAAAGCTGGTAACCATTTCAATACATTTTAGATTTGTGGAGTGTTCCCGTGGAGTACAGATTGTTCCAATCTTTTATTTTCAACTTTGCTCATAAACACATTGCCAAAACTTAATAAAAGACATTTAGCAATGAGTTGATTTTGGTGCGCAAAGGCCTTGATTCATCTCAGTTGATTCATTTCACTAATCCCATCAAGGAATAAAAACCAGCTTGATCATGACCCTTTTGTTTTATATCTATTACTGGTATTTTGTTGATTGCTTTTAAGCTTTTTTATGTTGTGTTTCTTATTCAGTGACGGCAACGTCTCATCTCAGTAGTAACTAAGTAAGGTTTTGCCGTCACTTTCACATCCAACATCAGTCAAGAAAGATTCTCACAAACTAAATGGCTGTATCTCATTTTGACGCGTATCCCCATTAATCACATTTTGGTTGTGTTTTGCATGATACATCCATAGAAACAATAAAAACAAAGTAAACTTTTCAGTGACTCACAGAGGCTGCAGAGAAAAATAGAAAGACTCAGCAAAACCATATTAATGTGTATTTATACAATTTCTAATTATGTGCGGAGATTAACTGGAACATTCTATCTGGCCATTGCATTTAAACAAGTACAACTCTACTATTTTTATCAAGTCAGCCTTTAACAGAAGGCAAAATGAAGGAGCGACATTGTAGATATGAGGCTCCTTTAAGAATGAAAGGAAAATATCAGCAGCACAGCAACTGAGGAATGTTTTGCCAGTCTTATCTTTGTCAGGGAGCTTTTGAAGATATGTGCAGAAATATAGACACATTTGTGAACCAGCTTGTCAGCAGCTACCAATAAGGCCCAGTCCACCTCCAATTTGAAGTATGTTCACCTGCACAGTTAAATAGTTTAAAATACAGATGGAAATTTGGCCAGCCAACTTTGGACTTGTTTTCAGGCATCACAAAGTCGGTTCTCTTTTAACTGAGCCAGATCGTCTTGGTAACCTTCACTGCACGGTCAACCTGCTTATCCTAACCTGCAATCAGCTTACTGGAAGAAATGATTCATGTATAAGACTCCCAATATATATATATATATATATATATATAAATATATATATATATATAAAGCTGCATTTACTATCAACTGACTGTTACAGTTATATGCTAAGTGATTTTTTCACAACATTGCATCTTGTTATAAGATGGTATAGATGATATAAGGTGTTATAATTACTCAAATGTTAATTTCTACTGCCTCTGTGACCTAATTTTCACAAGGGGGGTCACCCATGATCTCTTATGTGATTGGCTTCTAATTATAGCACACACCTTACAGAAGCTAAGCAGTTCAAAACTGGCTTTGCTAGATTGTTCATCCAGGATTGACAGACTTGGAATTAGTGAAGCCAGGCAATCAAAAGAGAGACTGACTGAGATGAACTTAGAGCTTTGTGCCTCACAATCAGTTTTAAGGTAATAACTCTCAATTTTGTGGTTTTGTTGTTTGGGCACCCTTTGTTTATATTTATATCACAGACTTTGACTTTAAGCCATGAAAAGCAATAAAGCTGTGAAGATGAATGACTGAAGAATTGTTTTTAAGTGGAATAATTATAGTAGACAGAATGGAATCACAGGTCATATGAATGGAACTTTTAAAAAGACATCTGGAATACCAATTTCAGATTACTCTGAGTCAGTCTGTGTTAAAGCGAACGTAATATGATACAGCAAAGTAATGGCCAGTAAAGGATTCCCTCATCCCCCTCAGACTGGTGGTATACATTTCTTCCACTGTGTTGGTGTAGACAGACCAAATATTAAAGTAATTATATGTTGTCATCTATTGAGCGTGTGTTACGCAGTTGTCTGTCTCAGATTTAAAACCTACATTCCTACAACTGATATTGTGTAATTTCTATTCTACCAATTCTCTGTAGTGCCACAGCAGCTGCAGCCTATTCCTTTCAACTTATAGTAAAGGAATTGTTTTACACAGGTTGTCTCTCAAAAGTGTGTTCTTTGCACCTTCCAGTGGCTGAAAATATGAATTTGAACTGAAATGAAACATTTCTTTACAGCAAGGAAGTCTACCGTGCAGCAAACAGCGGCACAGGTTTCTGACAAACAATCTTTGTTTTAATCTCTCACCTGAGGAAATAAACCGACACAGTGATAAAGCACCCTCCTTTGAACTGTATCTTAGCCTTGTTAAATAATATATGTTTAAGATATGAGGAGCTGAAGATTGTTTTAAATGCCTGGAGAAAGGCTTTACTTAAGCTGTATATTGCAATGCAAAATGTTCAGATGACACAGGATAATGGGCTAAAATGTACGAGGGATTCAAAACAATTGCAGTACTTTGACCAAAAATGTAACACAAACACGAGCACTTCAGTTATGTAGAGGAATCAATCAATCCTAGGAGATGAGTAAGGCTTCAAAGACAGAGCAATAATGAAAAGGTTCACAAAAGTTTCCATTTTTATCATACCTCAATGCAAAATCATCACCTCTGCAACAAAACCTGTTCAATATTCTGGGATTCTGATAATGAAACTCATTGCAAAAAATGAGGGTACTTCTGGTCAGTGGCTGGAAATAGATCACATCTCTCAAAATAGAGTAAGGTCATGCGTTTTTAGGCATGTGAGGTGACTACAGGAGGTGAAGTGGCTCAAAGTCCTCTGGTTGAGTGGAACTTCAGGGCTGTGAGGCTGCATATTGGGAGGCATCATCTGATTGGGTAACATTGACTGTAATAATGTCAGTGTTAATTGTAAATAAAGCGAATTATAATATTGGTTCTAGCAGAAGAGTGACTGAGACAGATGGCATGATCAAAAGACCCAGAGTGAGATTTTGTGCGTGTGTCTATGTGTTTGTGTGTGACTCAGTCACAGACATGATGATGAGGGCATGTCTGGGGGCCACGCATCTGTCGACACTTTCCATCTGCGAGTCTGACTCTGGCTGCCTTCAATTAACCCCTAACAAAAACCACAACTGGCTCTACTGAGAAATCAATCAAGCATGGAGCAAATATTGTTTCTGAGAAATTCTTAGTATTTTTTTGAGAGAAACTTCAAATGTACAATGACTAAATAATTATAATAATAATAATACATGTATTTATATAGCACCTTTAGAAACAGAGTTTACAAAGTGCTTCGAGAGACAAAGCGAAAGCAGGGCACCCATAAAGCAGAAAACAGAAAGCCAAATAGGAAAAGCGAAACTAAAGCAGGATTGGGGTGATGTGATGTTGTCTGTTAAAATCAGTAAGAAGCCGAGCTGCTGCATTCTGAACTAGTTGGAGGCAAGAGAGTGACAATGTGATAGTACTGACTTTCTGTCACAAATTGCACCACTCTATATGGAAACCAATGCCCTTGTGGCACTTTAATACTCATCAATTGCCATATTCACGTTGGAAATACACCAACAAGTATTACATTTAGATAGTAGTAGTATTTATAATTCATACAAGTATAAACATAAGAGTGAATGTAGCATGTTTGTCTTCACTTTTACTCAGCCTAAACAGTCTAATTTGCTTTAAGGCCTCTATTTTCAGTTACGTGACTTATAAATAGGCAATAAAACATGGATTCAACACAGAGATTCAAAACATATAATGTATATAATGTAGTATAATGTGTTTGATCTAATTGTTCACGATTTAATCACAAGGCTTCAATGCTGGCTTAAAATGTATTTGTGAAGCTGTTGTTCAGGAACATATCCCTTGAACCAGCGCAATCTGCTTCGCCAAACTCCACCAGTCCAGTTGGTGGCGGTAATGCGCCAATTATATGTTTTTTGCCAACTGCCAGTGGAGGGGAGAAGAAAGGAACACAAGAAGAAGAAGAAGAAGAAGGAAACCAGTAGTTTCTAGAATAAATGTTTCCGGCCGGGCGGTATTTTGAGTGAAAACTCAAATTTTGTTTGGTTCGCGTGCTAACGACTATCGGTTTTCACGACAAAGCCGAAAAAGTACAATGGCTGATCCAGGTAGCTACTAGATTCTGCGTATACGTTTGCGTTTTCAGATGTAAAGCTCGCGTAGTTTACTAATCTAATGACAACCAGAGTAACAATGTGGTTTAACAAAGTGATGCTAACGTTAGCAAACAACCTTTTAATAACCGATCCTCCCTTTACACCGTATCTTCCACCTCACGCGAAAAACGATTTCACATCTGAAATACACTGTGCTGTATGAATTTCTCCATGAATTTCTACATCTATAGTGCTGTGATATAGATACAGAGCAATTAATACGCAGTAGCTGAAGTGGCAGTTTATGTGCCTCAGAAAGAAGCTTAGCTAACGTTAACGTTAGCTAGTGGAGTGGAGTACGTTATTTAGCAACACTCCAGCAATGTTGTGTATGCTAATGCAGTTATTTAGCTAAAGTACACGTTAATCTAATAGACTTGTTATTGGACGGCCATGTGTGCATGTATACAAACACTTAATTACTTAAAAACTCTTATTGTCTCACAGGTCCTAATAAGGACAACATCAGAGCTGGGTGCAAGAAATGTGGATATCGTAAGTAAAGCTTTGACCAACAACCTTTTGTATCATTTTGTGTGTAAGTGTGTTTGTGCTGCTGTTAAATCCCTTTTATTAACTCGGATAAATGTAGGCTTCTTATAGTCAAGTTAATATAATCTGTTAATATTAATGACAATAGTGAGTGCACACTGATTCATATTTCCTTATAGCAGTTGGAAGGTTTCAGGGTTGTAATTCAAAAATGTAAACAATAAAATTGTCCTGCTTTGTCATAGTTGTTCGTTCATTCTCCCACGGGCGTTTATTTTTCAGCGGGCCACTTGACCTTCGAGTGCAGGAACTTTGTCAGAGTTGACCCCCAGAAAGACATCGTCCTGGATGTAAGCAGCACCAGCAGTGAGGAGAGTGAAGAAGAAGAAGAAGAAGCTGCAGGTCAGCGCAGTGAGAAGCTGGGGCGAAGTGGCCAGCGTCGCAGAGGTAAAACTGATGCTCCCCGTAAGGTTTTTAAGGTGGATATTGGATTTTCTTTAGGTCTTTAGGTGGATTTTTGTGATGGCACATAGATGAGTGACAGCAGTAGCCCCACAAGTACAAGTGGTTGAAGTCTCAATGTTGTTAGTATGAGACATCCTTTTTTTGTTTTCAGGTTTTACAGATGTTGTGTTTCTTCCCTTTTTTTTTTATTATTTATGAGCAGCTACTATTCCAGTAAAAAAGTGTATTGACGGTTCTGTCTGCAATTCTGTGCAGGTTCCCATGACGATAATGATGAAAGAAAAAAGAGACACAAACAAAAGAAGAGCAGAGACAGAATGTCAAGAAAGAGGTAACCGTTTTTCTGACCTTGCAATTCTTCTGTTCTTATGTTACACTGACCATAAACATCACCAGAAACACATATAAATATATGCTGTATCTTTAATGTGTGAGTGGATATGTTAAAACCAGTAAATTACTATTTTACTGATAATACTTGACTCATACTTAAAGTTTGAGTAGCAATACATACATTTGTGTGCAGGTCTCTACCCATGTAAATTATTTTCTGTATATTTTAATATTTTATTTTGGGCCACAAAATAAATTTGTGTAAAAAAATGTGAGTTTGGTTTGCATTTATTTGACAGGTTTGTGGTCTTTCAGTGATTTATTTACGTATTTATTTTACTCCATAGATCTGCTTCATCATCAAGTGATGAGAAGACCACAAAGAAGAAAAAGAAAGACAGCAGGTCCTGCTCCTCATCAGACGAAGAGGAGAGGAGAAAGAAGAAAAAACTGAAAAGCCACAAGAAGAAAAGCAAAAAGAACAAAAGGGAACATGGGAAGAATCACAAGAAGAAAGAGAAGAAGACGAAACACAAATCTTCGTCCTCTTCTTCTTCCAGTTCCAGTGAATCCTCAGACAGTGACTGAGACAACTGAACTGTGCAGTGTCTGAAGATCCAGCATATTTATTCTCCAGTCCATGAAAAGTGTGTTTTCCAACAATATGTAAATAGGGCAACTAAACGTGTCCCATACAAGTGTCCATCACAGATACACGGATTCAGAATTACTAATGTGTTCAGAAACACTGTAGAGTACACTGCACACTGAAGATTTATGCAAATTTAAAGTGGATTGCATTTTGGAAAACGCATACGAAGCCAGGGAACATGTTTCTTTGTCCTTCCAGCAGAGGAATCTAAAGTGACACATGGTGCGGTCTCTTTTCATACATATTGCTGAACATCAGTGTAAGTTTTCCAAGTACAATCAAGAAACTAAATTCAGGGTAAAAAGCCTGGATAATTTTAGCGTGATTGATTCCTGTGATACTTTTCCAAATGCTGTTGTTTTTTTTCCTTGTGTACACTTTGTTGCGTCAATATTTTTTCTTTGAAATGTTACCCAAAAAACATTTCAAAATGTCAAATTTGAATGTTAAACGTGATTTCGCTCCAAAATCTTTGTTTGACTGAGAATAATGGCTACGGGTCAAAATGACTGATAAGTACTCGTTGGCATTTGGCCCATGTCTTTATCAGTGCTGACAGCAGTTGAATTATTGTCTAATACCAGTAACACAAATGAGCTTTGGTCGTCTTTTAGTATAATTGTTTAAGTGTTTATACTGTGCTCATGCTTGGATGGCTTTATAGTACCATGAAACTCCTGGAGGTTCCCGGTAAGACAGTGGCTAGATAATTAACTTTATCATTTAACCACTCACACCCTGTTGAAAACCATCTGGACATTTCAAGAGTTCGTTCCAAAGCATTTGTATGTGTACATTTGGGGAACTGTGATTAACTTAGCCTGTTTATTCCCTATGCACAACTTGCCATTACTTCAAGTCTGTCTTTTTGGTCCTCATAAAACTTTCTCTAATTGCAATAAAACATATATTTGTGTCAAACTATCTCATCTGTCTCAGTTTAGTTTAGTGAAAGAATTTCTATTAACATCAATGCATCTGCCATGGAAGAAAAAAAAAAGTCAAACGTTATGATAATGAAGCAAGAGATACCTGCTGACATCTAAAGCTCTTATTTTGGAAGTCGCTTTGGATAAAAGCGTCTGCTAAATGCCTAAATGTAATGTAATGTAATCTTGCATTTTAATTGTGCACATATTCTCATTTCCTGTAGAGGGCAGCAACATACTTTAAATGTGTTGAAGGGCATAAAGTGACAAAAAATATTAAAATTAGAGATTGCAAGGAAATGTTTGGATGAGGCAAATACAATACATTACCTGCTAAGTAGCAGAACATATTTCTTCTGTATGTACTTAGAGGTCAAATGCTCAATGGAAAATCTGAAGTTGAATGTTTTTATTAATATTTCAGCATTTTGGTCAAAAATTCTAAATTCCCAATTCTTACAACATGATTTAGTTAGTTATTCAATGGCACATGCCACATCTTTCATAGAGGATTATTCTTTTAATGCACAATATATCTGGTTAGAGTCAGGGTTTAGTACTCCACCATTCAAATGTTGCTGTAGTATCTGTGTAGATTATGGGTTTGACACTGGACGACCTCTACCTCTAATCTGAGCAGGTCATCAGCAGATAAACTGTAAAATGGTAAAACTGGCCTGTTGTAATAAAGCAGCACTGGAAAAAGAATTGACAAAGGTAATCATGAAGTAAAATAAAATTGCTTTGCATCAGGTACTATTTCATTGTAGGAAAAGGCAAAGATACACATAATATTTTTTTTTTTACATTTTTAATACAAATATTTAACAATAGGGAAAAAAAAGAAAATTGAAAATAGAAAATATCCTGATGAGAAATTGTAGAAAGGGGGCAAATAAAAATGGAATATTAAATAAATTAAAGTCAGTAAGTTTGCTTAAAAGTATTTAATGTAAAAGAGAAATGATCTGAACCCATAATAAAGATTCACAGTCATATGCTCAGACTAACAGTATCCATCTTTGCTCCACCTTGTGGTCATGATGTGAACATTCAGAGACTGAGCTGAGTCCAGCCAAGTTGCTGCCATCATCACTGATAATGTGCAATGGAGACAGGCAAACAGACAGGCGTCAGGCACGAATAGTTTTACAAAACTTCCTGACACTTGTTTGATTTGCCAAAGAGTCATGAATAGACAGAAGTTGCCAAATAACAACACTCTTTGCCTCGACTACTTAATGGCAGCGGCACCTGTGTCAAACATCAATCTCACTTGCTACAGTAAATGTTCATGGGGGGAGGATTTGATAAACACAGAGAGTCGCGTATGTCACGTCCTCACAGGGAAATCCACTCCACATTCACGTACATATTGGCACATAAATACATATACAGACACATGCAAGACACATGCATAAACGTGTCATAAAACACACTTGCACATTTACTGCTCACTCAGAACAGTACGCACACGCGCAGACACTCCTGTTGCAACCTGTAGTTGATTTCAGAGGCAGAGCAGCTCAGGGGCTGGACCACCTCCTCTGGGGACCCTGCTGCTTGTGGCCACGCAGGCAAGCATGGGCTGAGGCACCATGGTGACCCACAGGCAGGTACAGGGAACCATAATAGCATCAGTTTACTGTGATTATTGCATCCATCCCACTACTACCTGCATGCTGTCAGAATCACTCCCCGCCAAGACATTGAATTGCAAAGAGAGCCACAGAGGCTTACAAACCTTACAAAGCCCTTTTTTTGTTCGATCTGGGCTATGTGGCAGATGTTTATAATAGCACCATTAATTTCACTTTGCCTTGGGGAAGGGGATATCTTTTAACATCTGCAACATCCTGACAGCTACATGCACGGCTGCTGATCAGAGCCCGGCATTATGACAAGACATATCCCGCTCCTTTTTCTTTTTGAGATCCAGAGGGCAGATTCATCAGATTTCATGCCTCTGCTGACAGCTAGTGGAGACAGTCAAGTAGTCAATACAATTCTGGGAACTGGGAATGTGTGATGTCTGATTCCTGTGGGAGATGAGGGAATTTGAGTCCATGTCCATGTCTTCACAGGAAGTTGTTTGTTTGGAGAAGATCTCATTTGGCAGCAAAAACAACACTTGTCTCCGCCATAGCTGAATAAAGAAAAGAATGGGATCTGCAGATAATCAAACCTCTTTAAAGGAATAATTTGACATTTTACGAAATACACTTTAGCCTTCTTACAGAGAATTAGATGAGAAGTTCAATATTTTTCTTATATTTCTATGCAAAATATCAAGCTACAGGAAATAGTTAGCTTAGCTTAGCATAAAGACTGAAACAGCTAGCCTGGCTCTGTCCGAAGGTAACAAATCTGCCTAGCAGCACCTCCAAAGCTCTGTTATTATCATATTTTATCTCATTTGTTTAATCCATACAAAAGTTGAAGTGTTAAAGAAATAAATTGTGCTGTTACAGGGAATCATGTGCTGGACCATTTGGTAGGTTAAGTGATATGTTGTCACCATGTGGTTGCCATGTGGCCGGCGGAGACTCCAAGACGTCATTGCTCCTGTACTGCAAAGAAATAGTCCAGTAGCTTAATAGTTTCATGGACATACATGAAAGTGGTTTTGATCTCCAAATCTAACTCTCGACAAGAAAGCAAATATGCGCATTTCCCAAAATGTCAAACTCCTCCTTTAACGTAACATGTTTTACCTTCTATGCAGGGAAAAGCATGTTACATGAGTGTGATTACAGTAAGGGGTACTACGCACCAAAGATGTTTCTAAAATAAAACAAAAATTATTCTTGACTATTGCATCAATGTTAAAATAAATAGGCCATTATACAAAATCAGAAATAACAGTATTATGTACCTGCTGTTGTGTACCGTGCATTATGCTTATTAATACACTTTACTACAATGTAGTACTACAATGCAGTAAAGTGCTGACAAAAGAAACTTGGAGAGTGGAAAACTTCATAATTGCACAGATGGTAAGAAGACAAATCAGTACAGAGGAGCAAATGAAGTCGAAGGAGTGCTGCCATGTGCAGCCACACTGAGCAAACCATATGCTGTTTGTATAAGTCAACAACTACATTTTCCTGTTTTCATCAGCTCATTGGGTTTTATTGAGCCTGTTGGGCTCAAAGCAAATGGGACTCCACTGAGCCATTTAAATGAAAATGAGATGGTCAATGTCATCTTGTAGAGAGTTTAGCTGCAGAAGAACAGCAATTCAGCCTCTACGTAAACATCTTTGAGGCACTGATCACCAACTTAGTAGAAATTGTTTGGGCAAAATGGCTGACCAGAATGGGTAAATTATTCATCATTAACATAAGGTGTGCTTTTCAATTTGTTTATATAACTTTAGTAGCTCAGTTTTAGGCTTGTGTGGGCGGCCTGTTAGCCTCTGCACTGATGTCTGTTTTTAACCTTTCTTTGGGATTTGAGCACACATGCTCTTTTTTTCCAGCAACGCCCTGCTTCACATTCACACAGTTACATTCATCCAACCTGGGAGTGGCCAGTACAACCACAGTCTCCTGCTGAAGCCAGTGCACAGCTCCATTGGAGACACATTTAAATGCTTGACTCAAAGGCACCTCAGTGGAATAGCTGTTGTCAGGAGGATAGAGCATAACTCTTTCTGTTTTATCATTCAGCCTGGGAATTCAAACCTGCAACCTTTTAGGCATGAGCCTGCTCCTCTTAACCTTAAGGCCACCACCACTACACAGCAAAGCATAATATCTTCCAAGAAATAAAATGAAAATCCCTTATGCTGCACTTTGGTGGGAACAACCCAAGCTGAGAGATGGCGCCGGTTTTGCGTCTGTAACCACTGTTGAAATATTATTTCAGAGGCAAGCCGTCCCCGCATCTTGGAGCACGGTGAGCAGAGCACTTGAAAAACGCATTAGGGCCAAGGAGCAAGTTGGAGGCTATACATTTGCTACCAATTTAGTTCCTGCATCTTACATTTCGTTCTTCTCTTCCTCCCCTAACCCCGAAACCAGGCCTAATGTAGTAAATGACCTCTAGGATAAATAGACAGCAGGCTACGTGACCCCAGCCATCAAAAACGGAGGCTGTAATAAATACTACATAGCTTTACAGGAAGCGTGTTCGACATTCTACCAAAACCTGCAGGGAAAGAAAACGAGGGGGTGAACGGGGTGAGTGTCTGTTCGCTACTGTCTCTTTGGTCAAAAGCTTTTTTCCTGAGGTCTGTTATTACCGGCCTAGTTCCTGGGTTCCCATTCAGAGTGGAGCTTGTTCATATAAACCTTGAGGTTTTGAGGCATCGCTGGACTGACTGGGTGGCTTTCACCAGGGAATTAGCACAGGGTCGCATTGGATCACGATCAGTAGGCCGTCTTCGGCTAACCTGTGTTGGACCAGGCTGCCTGTGGAGGTGGTGGTGGTGAGAACAAGTTTCCTGGCTCTGGAATATGGGTCACTCAGAACCCAGGATGTGTAGGCCTTGGTTCTGTAAATGGATCATGGATCCTACTGATGCTTAATGTATAATTTTCTAAATCATTGTATTTAATCACATTTTTCCAGATTAGTCTTGATGAAATTGGCCACGCTTTTTTTGGTATAGCTTTTATAGCTGGAGAAACTACTAAAGTAGTTTCAGACACATACTAACTGAGTATGAACACAGTTGTAAAGATAGAGCAGTTTGAGGTAAGACAGGGATTATAAAACCAGACAAATGTTATTAATAGTGATGGTTACTGATGCAATCTTTATAAGAAAGCAAAGTGTAAATAATCCTGATGTCTATGATGCGTTAAAAATCCACGTAGGGGATAAAGCTGAAGGAGACTGTATTTGGCCTGTTTTGCTTATGAAACAGCTTGGTGTGCCATTTAATGTTTTTATTAGCACCACATAAATGGGAACAGATAGAATATTTTGATTAAGTAAACACCAGAAAGATTCCATCTTCTTTCTTAAAAGGAAACTCATATATCTTTAAACCTATTAGTCATACTGTATAAATTAACCATATTTAGTCATTTTGGCCCCATAATTTGTAAAAGCATAGAGCCCAGGTTTAAAAATACTGGAGTTTCCCTTTATAGTACTTTATGTACTCTGTGATCATGAAAGAAAAACATTTAAAATAATGTAGCGTGGGGGCTTTATTTTGAAACAACGCAGTGTGACATCCTGCCCCTTCAGAGCAAAATCAATTGTGCCAGGAGCCAGGATTGTAGAAATTTCCCATAAGTTCTGGCTTATATATTTCACACGACCATGATATGATTATTAGCACAGATAACATGTCACTCCAGAAGTCTGAGCTTCTCCAAATTGAATTTATCTGCCTTTTCTTCGATTAAATTAATTTGTTACTATCCATCTTTTATGCCAGATAAATCACCCTAGTACCCCTAGGTGACTTTATTTTATATTTTTACTCACTCCATACAGCCCACCTGCACCATCCCAGTTCTGTCACACCTGTTGTGCAGGTGCGCGAGATCCATCGCAAACTTGCTGCCTCTCTTGCTACCCATGTCCGTTGTTGTTTCATTCCTCTACATTTCCCTTGAATTTTTATTGCCCTTTTTTCCCTTTAATGGAAGCTTTCAGAGAAAACCAAGTTTGTGAACAAATTCACTCAGGTTTTAGTCAGCATCTCAGCACTGAGAAGACCCAGCTCATCTTGAAACAAATGCTAAGTGTAATTTGCACATACCTTTCACCATGAGGTCTGTTGTGCACACGCATGCTGTTGCTGTTGACTTCTGTTTTTTCTTTCTTTCTCCTTTTCTGACCCTATCCATCCCGTCCCATTGAGGTCCAGAAGGTGGCAGGAGTGGCACTGCTGACAACGCACCAGCAGAAAACAAATTGCAACCCACCCAGCAGCTTCAGCACCACAGAGCCTTCCCTCTCTTCTCCTCGAATGACGATAGACGTTTTACATGTCCCCAACATCAGACACATGTGGCTTTTTCAAAGACGAACGACATGGTGTCATCTCTGTGCCAGGCACATCTGCTCACTCTTACTCTGGTTTTAGTGTTGTTTCCACTCCACATTTATATGGAAAGTGTTGTGTGCCTTTGTTCTGTTCTGTGGGGGGTTTCTGTCCCTTTGTCTGAAAGAGACATCAAACGGGGCCAGAGGGGCACATGATGGCTTGAACATGATCAAGATGGTTATTTTTTGTTCTCTTACATTGTCACTAGTCACTGCTTTCTTTTGTTGGAAAACGTCATAATATCACAGAAAAAAGAAAACAGGCACAGATGTCATCATGTTTTCCCAGTATGTTTGTTCTTTCAAGTGATGTTGAAGGTGTTTAATCTTACTTTAGTATTAAATGATGGACATAGTCTTTCAAACATTTTTAGAATACATAATTTTTTAGCACATCCCACGTATGTTCTCAGCACATCATGGTCTATTTTTACATATCTGGAAAAAGATTTCTTTGCAAATTCCATTCTTTTTTAGCCTGGAAGCTCCACAGGTCAGCTGGAGCATATGGAGAGTTCAGTGCCTTGCTTAGCGGCACCTTAACTGTGGTTTTTAAGTGAGTAGAGCATGTTACTCGTTTTCCGCTGACAGTTTCCCAGCTGGTGCCGGGATACAAACCAGAAACCCTCTTGTCACAATGTTTCTTCTCTGTAGCAGTTCTTTAGAGCAGAAGGCGATTAAGTGCCTTGTTCAAGGCCATCTTCACAGTGGACATTTGACAGATTTGAAACCAGTAGCTCTTCCACTTATATATTGTCATTACGATTAGGCCTATACAGTTACACTTTTTAAGGATGAATTGCAGTTCTTGGGTTGACAAAATGAAAACGTTTTTTTGTTGTTGTATTAATTGAGAAAGGTTATGTACAGTTATATAACAGTACAGGATGTCTCATTATTTTGGATGGTTGAGGGAACACATTTGGGTAAAGGCAAAGTGAGACAGGTTCTAGCTTCTAACCTCCTCTTTTCCCATGCCCAGAACAGTGCCCTCTGGTGGTGTTACATGTTAAAACTCAATATTCAGCCTCTGATGAGAAAAGCAATTGAGAGAAAGAAAATAGACAAATAGATATTATGTTTAGTAATGATCTCTTTTTGTCTTTTGCAAAGTCAGCTTCGCACTTCATACAAACTCGCAATGATACAAAACCATGCCATTACTGTTGCTCAAGAGCAATATTCATAAATGGCAACAGATATGAGCCTGACCATTTACCCCGAGGTAGAGGGCCTTGCAATATCTCCACCAAGTGAAGCAGCCTTTTATGGTTTGCTTTTTTGTGCTCTTTCATGACTGTACCAAATAGTTTCTTCTAAAGTGCGGTATCTGGCCCATAAACTGCCAAAAGTTCCCAAGGCAAAATGAGCAGACGTCTGTAATTGCCTAGGTGGTCGGGTGTGTGTATGTGTTTGTAAGATTGGAAAAGAGAAAAAGAAAAGATGGCAAAGGAAGGAGGAGGAGGAAAACCTATTATGCAGTGGGAGAAAAGTAAGTCGTGTGGGTGTGTTTTAGTGTGCTAACGTTTTATTCAAAGCATCATTTATTCATTCAGGCTTGTGATGAGCTTAGCTTTCAATTCTGAACATCAATGCAGCTTTATATTCTGGCAATTAATAGACAAATTCTGGGCTAATAACCTTTTTTTCTTTGCAATATCACAGAGAGCAGCTCTGTTGGAATATCTGTGTGGTTCACACAGCGAAAGCTGGTTTATCTTCAACTTCCGCTAGCTTCCTCTATCAACAATGGAAAGGCACAGCACTAACACATACCTGACTGGAGCTGTCTCACAGCCTAAGTCTAGTAACTGACAAAGCAATATCTCCACAAGGTCTATTTAGTAGCAGTTTTGGAGCTTTCAATCAGTAAACTTCATCACCACTGCAAAACTGTATCGTGATATTACACAGCTATGGTTAAAGTTTGGTTAGGTTAAGGTACAAAAACAAGTTGTTAGCAAGTAAGTTAGCTTAAAATAACCACTTTGTTAAAGTTAGGGGACCATTGTCATCACAGTTACAATAATAACAACATGGTTAAGGTCAGGGAACAACAGTGGTCCTTGTGAAAATAACAAATATTGACGGTCAGTTGGAAACAGGAAGAAAGCTGTTGACTCCCATGTCAATGCCAACGTTTTGTTGACCCATCCAAAAACCTTGGAATCATCCCTCCTTGGACTTTGAGGACAGGAGTCATAATTTCAACAACTGCTAGAGGGCTTTGACACATTTTTGTTAAAGAAAAATACGTGAATACAGATTATGAGTTGGATTTGCATCCAGTCATTAACTTTGTAAGCAAAAATGTATGCTAGTAAGATATACTAATGAACTGACATAATCTAAATATAAGCTATCATATTTTAAGGGCATAATTAGTGCTAAATTAATTTGAAAGTTACAGCCATGTTCATATATCCAATTTTCATTTTAGACCTGGTGACCTACCGGAGCAGGATACATTTGATCATGCAATACCCTTTATTAAGATACTATTTTAACCTTAAATAAACACTAACAATGGTTGTACCAGACATATTTAGTTAAGAAATAGCAAATTTACCATGCCAGAATAGTTCCTTGGAAGGCCTTAGCTCACTCTTTCCTGAGAGCTTTGCACACTCTTGACTGAGGCTTTTGGTCACAGAAATAAGAAGCAGGAAGAATGAATTCTGATCAGCACTTGCATTCAATACTTGTATGAGGTTTCTAATTGCCAGTGAATAGCTCTCACCAACCTGTCTCTTAGGTCAGAGCTAGAGTATTGTCATTTTTCATTCATGACTTCAAACAGACCAGTTGTAAAAATTGGTAAGAAGCATAGCCACAGAGACGGTGGTAACAAGAGATGTTTTCTCAGTAATTCCCTCTTGGATTTGGGTATAACCACGCCTGCAGCGCATGGGAAAGGCAGTTTACAGCAACAGTGAGAAAGGGAAAAGAGAGTGAGAGAGACAGAGATAATAAAAAGAGCTGGAAGAATAAGGCACGAAAAACTGGAGCGACTGATAAAGAGAGCCAAAGAACAGATAATAAAGAATGAGAAAGAGATTATGCATTCAATGAGAGCAATGAGCGACTGGGGGGAAAGTAAGGGAGAGATGGTTTATTTCACATCATGAAGTTTTGTTTTAGGTTCAACATGTGGACAATATTTACATATGATTCAATGCAAAACAAATAAAATAACTGGATCCCACATTAATAAAAAATCTTGTCAAAATTTAAAAACTATAAACACTTGCTTTTTATATTTTTTATATTATTTTGACTGCATTAGAGAATCACACTAAACTGCATATGTGTAAGGAAATGGTTCTCAGTTGTTGGCAAAGAAGGTCATGGTATCAGTAAATAACAAAACGGTGTTTACCTACAGGTATACTTACAGTATATTTCACAGGTAAGAATGGTGCAATTGGAAAACCAAAGAGCTGCAGGGATCCGCCTTTAAACCTGGGCCTATTGCTTTTTTTCCTACAGCAAAAAGGCTTGTGATTTGTTCATGACAAGAATGCAACATGGACCAATCACAGGATATGTCAAAATGTAGTCAAAAAGCTTACCATTAAGCCTGAGTCCTTACCGCAGTGGCCTGTGTTTGACTCCATCCTGGACCCTTTGCTGTACGTCATCCTCCCTCCTCCCTCCCTCTCTCTCTCTCTCTCTCTCTCTCTCTCTCTCTCTCTCTCTCTCTCTCTCTCTCTTTGCTT
>JAVQJD010080860.1:0-13971 GCA_036023655.1 Nannoperca australis | reverse complement strand
TGTATTTCTTTAAAGTTAAGACTAGTTTAAAGTCATCTTCATTGAAAAGTACAGTGCTTTTCCTTCAAAAATAAGGACATTTCAATGTGACCCCAAACTTTTGAACGGTAGTGTAGGTGTAACATAATGTACAGACAATAACACTAAACATTTGGTACAGATTTTTGACGGTGACATATTTTCAGTACTTGTGTAGTCAGATAAGTTAAAATCAAATGTTTATGAATCAGAAGAAAGCAGACTGAGCAGCCACATAGTCAAACTGTGTCTCTCCAACATAGTGTTGCACTTTTCCTAGACATGTCCATATCATTACTCAGACTGCTCCCTGTGTGCAAAACAACACCACACTGTGCCTTTGTGCGAACAGAACTACATGTAAACTCTACCGGACAAAGAAATTGAGCATTTTGGTCTTGAAAGGTCTCCCATCATTATCTATTGTGTAGCTTTATATTTCCATGCCATCAGGGGGTTTCAGTGTAATTTCTCCGACTTGTGGCTCTGAGTGAGAGTTGTTCATGCATCAATTGGACTGTGATGACCTTAGGAATGGCCTTTATAAAACAGAGCACTTTTAAGTGGATTTTAACCGCGGTAAGTCCGTAACCTTTGGCACTGCACAGCACAGCATTTGGCTCATGGCAATGTCAATGTTCCTGTTCCCCAAGGATTTGTGTGTATGTGTGTGTTTGTCAGTGTGTATTTGGATCCCTGGGCTCACAGCTTTGTGTTTGTACATCAGCAGGGACAGATGTTTGTTGTCACACAGGCTAAAACCAGGACCTTTCAGTTTCCTGTGTCCTTTGTACCCATCCCCACCTTCCCCAGCTCCTTCACACAAGCTCCTTGGTGCCGTGTTCACACTGACAGCATCGCTCGCCCAGTGGGGCAGCGTAACCACAGAGCAGCTGCAGGCAGAGATAAGAACCGGGTTTATTTCCCCTCTAAACACTTTCAGTTAAAAGGCAACTAAAGATCCAAAGGGGAGAGAGGGAGGACTGTCAGGTTAAGCTCAATGTTACCCAGTTGATGAACAGGTCTTAATAGGCAGCTGCAAAGACCAGAACACTGCACACAGAAGTCAGTGGATAGCTGAAGCTATTGTGTGGCTTACTTATTTTGTGGCGTCTGTTGAAGCTCCTGCTATTCAGTTTTACAGGTGCTAAGTTTGATCCAGGCATCGATTTGGCATGGTCAAAGTCTGTAACTGATACTGAGATCTGAATCTGCTGCTGCCGGTCTGCACCTTACGTGGCAGCTATGCCTCCATCAGAGTATGAATGTAGGTGTGAGTGGGTGTTAGGCTTTGTAAAGTACTTTGCACCATTCTCAGAATAAAGGCAAAACATAAATGCAGTCCTTTATGTCTTTTTTTAGGATTCAGATCACAACAACACAGGTACTTCAAGCTCTAAATCATGATCATGATCCTGATGTTGTCAGCGTGTGTCATTCTAAAGTCAAGAAAATGTTTTTTATTACTTTCTGACATAAAAATATACATCAAGTGATTGATTATTTTCAACAACTCTCCTTGCACATTTTTACCAGATCAGGGCCTTTTTCCCCTCCAAGTCCACTTCTCTTTGCACTCTTACATCCATCTGTCCCAATAAGTAATTACATGCTGCTGGGTGGTAATTAGCTGGTAAGACAGTGGCCAAGCCTCATGGGCTTCATCTGTCTTTTATACCCCTAGAAACTTTGCGACATGGACATGATGCAGGCTGCTTGGTGTTAGCTGTAGCATGTAGCGTCATCATGTCAGATTACAGTTGTAGCGAGTCAGCACAGATGTGTAATTAAGGGAGCTGCCGCAGCGGAGCGGCCACTCAAAGCAATATCCCTGAGAGGATTACAGCCTAAGAATTGAGGCATTGTCACAATCACACACACACACACACACACACACACACATACACACACGGAAACCGTTTATGAAATGTGGGCACTGGATAGCTTATTACAAAGTTGCCAGAGAAGAAATAAGTATGCAATTGTAAAGGCTGAAGTGAATGACAAGAAATCTGTGAGTGGTGTGTTTTTTAAAAGCCACATATTATTAAAGACTTCCAGGATACTAAATGATTAACTCATAACGTTCATAAATATCTTAAAGGAATAGTTCGTCATTTTGGGAAATATGTTTATTTGCTTTCTTTTACGTCTGTCATGTCTGTACACCATATGTAGCTGGAGCCAGCAGCCGGTTATCTTAGCTTTGCATAACATCTAGAAACAGCTAGTCTGGCTCTGTCCAAAGGTAACACAATCTGTCTACCAGCACCTCTAAAGCTCACTGATTAAAATCATACTTATAGTTTGTTTAACCTGTATAAAAACCAAAGTGTGAAAACAGCAAATTTTGTTTTATGGAGCGTTATGTTCCAAATTATTTCTTGGCTGGAAGCACTGACTTCCTGGAGTCAAAGCTACACTAGTTGTCAACACATAACACCCTGTAAAACTACATCCGGCATTTACACTCTGGTTTTCGTGCAAATAAACAAACGAGATATAACATGTTAATTAGTTACTTTAACAGTGAGCCGGGCCAGCTGTTTCTTCTTGTTTCCAGTCTTTATGCTAAGCTAACTGGCTGCTGGCTGTAGCTTCATATTATTTTGCAGACATGAGTGTCACATTGATCTTCTCATCTGATTGTGACAAGAAAACAAATATGAAAATGTTTGACAAAATGTCAAACTATTGCTTTAAATGCATTTTAACTTCTGACTAATCTAATCCACAATGTGGAGTAGCACAGTTTAAATACCTCCAAACGAAGAATAAAAGTTTGTTTATCCATTGTGGCTCATTGTTTTAATACATCCTTACAAAGTGATTTATGACTCCACCTGCCCTTGACCTATTTGAAGGACCGATTTAGGGATGCTGAGTAGAGATGTACCTATTCTTGAGTAACATTACATAAACCAGAGATGAATGTAGTTGCTCTCCAACACTTGCCAGCTCACTGAGTTGGGGTGTTAGAAATTTATAGAACATGAAAAATAGGGCATGGTTGTTTGTGTTTCTTTTCACATCACATTGTGTTGAGCCATTGTTTCTAGGGAGATTTATTTTTTAGATGTGAAAAGACAGAGCCAGAGTTCCAGCGCTGTTTCTCTGCAGAGTTGTGACTTTATAACAAAAAAATCCAATGCTTGATAGAAAGCAACAATATATCAGTCTCTCTTTGAGAAACTCATGAAAACAAAGATCTGTGGCAGGCTATAGAACAGAAATATCTAATTTCTGGAGAACAGCAACAGAAGCAATGCATAGCACAGGCATAAAACCTCCTCTGCCTGTTGATGGATCCGATTAATGCCTGTCTCTTTTTATAATTCCACAGTGACAGTTTTGTTGCTGCTCACTGCACACCCAAGAAAGGTTGTCACCACTCAGAAAAGACATCCCCTATGGACTGCTTTCTGCTTAGCCTGGCCAATTAAAGTGCTAGATTGTGGAAAGTGCTGTAGCAGCTGCTTAATACTCCTCCTTCTTAGGCTCGCTCTCTGTGGAATCGGTAGAATTCAGACCTGTCTGTCTGTATGTGAGCTGCTCTCTGCTTGGCATTCAGAAAATCTGAAGTCTGATGTTTTCAGTTAAGCAGTAGAGAGAGGTTTGCTACTGTGGGGTGAAGTTTGATCTTCCAGTACTGACCTTGGCAAAGAATTAGCAAACAAATATGCATAAATATAAAAAAAAATGCAATTACACCTAATCAGTATGTATACTGAGGCACTTCTGTAGGAAATAAAGGGTATGTGGAAAGACTGTGGAGCAACTCAGCTAATTTGAAAAAGAAAAATTATGATTTGATTAAAAAAAATGTATGCACTATATCCACATATACACAAAGGTTAACAAATGAGTGTGATGATTTGTATCACATTTATTGTCACAATAACAAGTAACCTTCCATCTACAATAGGTCAACTGCACAGTTTCCGAGTCATTTCCAATACCATGACACTAAAAGTCTATGTCTTGTATATATTCACATGTGCAGCCATGGATCCACCAAAGCCACTGTGCTTTCTCTGTGGTGAAATCCTTTCCCACCACCATAAAGTCAAAAGAGGAACGATGGGGTACTTGAGCGTTTAATAGTGCTGTGGGAGTATGTTGGACTCAAACGTTTGTTTTATGGGATCCATGCTGCATCTACGGCAAATGGACTAAATGACAGGACAGTATGATGCAATCCAAGGTTCAAAGCTCATAATGTTTTTGTTGAGATCTGCAAGCTGTTATTTTGTCCGTATAGGTTATTTTCCAGTCATCAAATACTGCAAAAAATAATGTCAGTGGAAGTGCCTCAATTAATTTCTAGCACCACAAAGTCTGCTGCTGTTTATTCTGTTTTGAAATGTTAAAGAGATGAAGTGAACAGGCATTGCTTATAATGTACTGTATTTCAAAGCTTCTTCCACTGGTAGCTCTTGCGGACAGTTTGTCTAATTGTCTAACAAAGGAGCCACACTGCAGCAAGAACCTGCTTCAGCTCATCAAGGTCACATGGGCCTTGCAACTGTGGGGATAGTGTGGCGTCAAGCTATCACCAACATTAAAGTATACTGTGTGTGGGTATGCAGAACAAATGAGCAGTCCGTGAGCGCAGGTCTGCTGCTGGGGAACTGTCTGTGGTGCTGAAAGCATTGCAAGAAACTAAGCAATGATGTTTTGATGCTGCGTGTGTAGTGCAATGTCCACTTGATGTAACAGCCTGCACACCAGACTTAATATTCCACCACTTTAATTTGACATTTAGATGTGTGGATCCTCCGGATCGTTGTCAGGTCATGGAGGCACATTTTTCCATCGACAGCGTTAAAAACATGAGATTATATCAGTACTGAGATGAGCATGCAACGAACAGGTGAAGGAGCGTAAGAGGATCCAATTAAACACTGGAATATTGTCAGTGTCCCCGACAATATTCCAGTGTTTAATTGGATTTCCAAATGAGGTTCAAATGATCATGGGGCCCAAATTAAGATTTGATATAAAGCTTTTTTCATAAGCTGTATAGTCACATGATGTCACTGAGCTTGATATACATGTTTTTTGTGTGTATAAAAAAGTTGTAGTGAATTGTAGTGAAAGAAAAGTAGTGAAAGTGAAATTAATCACACATAACAAAGATATTTCAAGTGCTATTTATTTCTTGTCTTCTGTATTTCACATTCAATATTTTGTACATCGTGCAAACAATCAATTTAACGTGCTCATACTTCCTACATGGCAGCTGGATTGAGTGGACAGGGGTTCAGGTAACAACATATGTGACTACTAAAAGTCTACAATGGATTAAAATGCTCAATGCTCTTACGTGAAACTGGTGGAACATTAGGTTTAGTGTTTCTTCTGCGATATCAATATCCAAATACATGATGGATTTCAAAATAAATTCATTTGAATGCATCCTGAAATCTCAAATTCTTAAGTCACTTTCTTATGTGAAGGTGCAATGGAGCGTGTCTTTCTTAAATCATCCGCCTCTTCTCGTTATGCCTCCATACTCCCCTCTATCATGCAATCTTTCTTTTTAATTCTACAGTCTGGTCCTTTATGAGTTTCCAATCCAATCAAGTAAGCCAAGAGTCACGTGGGAATTACCTTTTTAAACTCCATTCTGCTGTTGGTATATCTTGCCGTCTTCAGCCCAGGTTGCCAATTTCCTTCAACAACCCACATCAGCAGTCCTGACCGCCCAACCAACAGAAATCAGACGACGGCGGCCTTGAAGTAAATTGAGTCTACACCAAAGTCTGATTTGTGTTTACTTTGAACTTGTAAACGTAGTGTTGAACTAAACCTGCAAAGCTTTGACATGAGTTCAAAGAGCTAAGCAGACTTTGGCTAAGCAGACTTATTTGTTACTCACTGGTGTTCAGACAGGTTTGAGCAAAGAAAACCCTCAAAATGTCTAAATTTCTGGTTCCTGACATTGGCCTTGAAGGTCAACTCATAATCTTTTTCTGCCTCTATCGTGCTCCACTTCTTCTAACACTTTTCCTGCCCCCGCTTCCCCTTACAGACAGTAATTTCCTATTGGGTAACGCCCAGGTCCACCGCGGCTACCCCATCGTTTACTGCTCAGACAGCTTCTGTGAACTGACGGGCTTCACGAGAACCGAGGTGATGCAGAAGAACTGCAGCTGCCGCTTCCTGTATGGGGCTGACACCAGCGAGCTTGTGGCCCAGCAGATGGAGAAGGCCCTGGAGGGCCGAGAGGAGTACCAGGCCGAGGTCCACTTCTACAAGAAGAATGGTGGGTGCATGGCAAAGAGGATAGGGAGGAGAATACCCATTTCTGCACAAC
Organism: Nannoperca australis; assembly: GCA_036023655.1. Taxonomy (NCBI): domain Eukaryota; kingdom Metazoa; phylum Chordata; class Actinopteri; order Centrarchiformes; family Percichthyidae; genus Nannoperca; species Nannoperca australis. Next base: position 7,634 of record JAVQJD010080860.1, on the reverse strand, counting down.
TTTCAGCATGTAATTTGTTAGAAGTAAAAAAGTTATCTGGCAATTAACATTCCTGTCGTTTTATGTTCCGTTGATCAGACTCGTCAATCAGTTGGGGAAAATTTGATCAGGCTGTGATCATCAGTTCAGATTGAAAGATAAATTGTGAGATTTTGTTTTTGTTCTGGACATTTTAAAGAAATAATTATTTTTAGAAGAGAGCTGCACATTTTGGTTGAATTATGAATCCCCACTATGATGCAGAATTTTTAATAAAGCAGACCAGCAGTGCAAAACATGCTTGCAGAGTAAGTGCACCTTATTATAATAAATACAAAACCAGCAGACTGAGTAAAAATCGGCAGTCAGTTCAGCTTAATGATTTGTTCAACATAAGTGCAAAAGGTATTAGGAGTAAACTTGTGCGCTGAAATAACAAGCTTAAAGTCATCCTCAAAAACACATTGTTAACACAAATCACACTTTGTTAATGTAGGAAATGCAGGACAAAGTACTGTACGTACTGTACATAACAGTAGCTTTAATCCTGAATTCAACTCATTTTTTCTGACTTCTTGCTAATCCTTCTGACAAAGTCTCGAAATATGATGTCATGTACTAAAAGAGAACGTGCAACACAGTTTAAGCCTCTCTGATTGGCACACAGGATTATGTTCCCTCAACAGAGACCCGAACCTGCAGCCTCAAAGTGTGTGAACCGCTAATTATGCTGATGGATTACAGTACAGTAAGTACGAACGTTTAAGGTACTGCCGCTACAACTAATGAGGGGAAATGTGCAGCCATTTTGCAATTGGACCAAAAATAATATAATGCAGTTTCAGACCCAAGAGCAATAGAAAACAAAAACAGAACAAAGACAGTGAAAATGAGAGAGAAGCAGTACTATTTTAAAGATAGAATCCAGCTGGCAGATATTCATGACTGGTACAGTATTAGCAGGATTTTCATGATAATGTCAGATACTAAAGGAATTCAGTAGACACAAATACACACACACTTACACACACACACAAATAGCTTCTCTCATGTTGTATTTACATACACAACCTTGTTCTATAACACTCCCATCTACACTGTTATTCTATCTCTCTCTCCTTGATTATCCCTAACACACACACACAAGCACACTAGAGGCACTATAGAAGACGTGAAACGTGGCAGAGCACAGTTTCTGCAGAGTTGCTAATGAGCAAACTGGGTTATGGCAAGGTCTCGGGATCTATGGTGCTCCTTCCCCGCCTGACTTGTTATAACCAACCCTCTCACTTTCTCTTTGTGCACAATTCCTTCGAACATGATCCGTATCTAGCTTGAGGTATATTTTTAGAAAGGCTATGCCATACTTGACAAGTAACCACAGCTCAGACATGGTGAGAGCTGACAGAATGTGGGGAAACCACAGGCCTGGATGTGTCTATTGAGACACTGATTCACCAAATGAGGAGGGAAGAAAATTACAATAAATGAACATTTCTAACTTTGTTCCAGGTGCGGCCTTCTGGTGTCTGTTAGATATTGTGCCCATAAAGAACGAGAAGGGAGAAATGGTCCTCTTCCTTTTCTCATTCAAGGACATCACGGACACCTATGGAAGAAGCCACCACAACAGCAGGAAGGAGGGTATGGCTATAAGTCCTGTTTACAAATATCTCCCATTATATGCTTACTTTGAGCATGATTTATGAGCGTGTCATCCTCTGGCCCCCGACTCTCATTTTCTCTGTGCTCTCTTGTTCGCCACTGTCACATTCTACCCCGCAGTTTTGTTTGGGCTGGCATTTGTTCACTGAACTCAACAATGTTTTTCCAATGGGGAGTTTGATTTGGGCAGCGATGTGTCTTCAAGTGGAACCTGGACACAGTCTGCCGCAAATACCAAGCACTATACCAGGGGAACTAGATGGTTGCATTGTTATAATGCAATCGAATTAAAGTCAAGTACATATCAGTGGTTGTGTATTTGTGTCCTAGGGAAAATTATTCAACATAAAATCCTGACAGAGTTCAGGCGTTGCAGAAACTGACACAATATATTCTCCTCAGGTGTTTCTTGTGGTACAACCTTGTGATCTTATTGACATGCACTGATCTGAGCGACTTGTGTGACAGGTTCAGAGGACAAGCGGTGCAGAACAAAGAGCAGCTCTCACTTCAGCGAGGCCAGGAAGTGCGGGCGCACCATGTTGTACCAGCTGACCAGCCAGTTCTCGAGGGGGGGCAAAAGAGAGGTCAACCTGGGTGATGTGAGTACTTTTACCACTCCTGGTTGGCTGAGATGAAGTTTTGTGTGTGCCCTGACATACCCTCTAAGAAATGAAACAGCCCTCAGTCTCAAGCTTGAATTTTTAATGTTGATATCTAAAAGATAAGTTTTTAGGAAGACAATACGAGGGGAGTCTTGACCCAGATTCCCAGAGTGTGGCTTATATCACTGGAAAATTCATCAAATGGGTTTTGCGATTTTAAGTCTCTTGAATGAATTTAATCTCACTTCTGTTACATTTTGTTGTTGTTTTTGCATGTAAGCTTTTGTTTGGTTGCTGTAAATGGACAAGGTCACTGTTGCAGCGGTGGAGGCTGGGAGGCATTGACGGTGCATTGTTATTGGTCATAGGGGGAACTGGATGCATCATCATCCCTTTTTGGGGGAATGTTTGAACATGTTAACACCTCTCCAGTAGGAGCTCCAGGATATAGGTCATAATGTCGTCAGCATGTTCCCTTAAATTTACCATTAGGTCCAAATAAGGCTGCTGTGTGTAATGCGTCTGTACAGTATCAGATACAGTTTGTGTACAACCTGTTGGATAACGTATGGATGTTGGATAAAACAGGCTGATTCTATATGGATTTCTACCCTTTTCAGATAAGTGATTCATTTTGATTGCCTCCATTTGTCTTTCAAGTGTGTTTGTGATTCAAGCACCTTAAAGAGGGTATTTGTTGTGGTGAAATAGAACCCAGATATGGTCTGTTTTATTACAGAACAAAGGCCTTCGTAGGCGTTGAATAATAAAGTCGTTCTACACTCCAAGCAAATGTTATTCATGAGAATGAGCTCACGTTCTGCTCTCAGACACAAGTGGGAGGACTTTTTCTAGCGGAGCACCAGATAATCCCGGTCCCCTCCCTGCAGAGGCTCAGTTACCAACTGGGTCTGTACTCAAACTTGTCCTTCACAATGTGGCACTGCATCCCAGGGGCCGAAAAGCAATTCAGAAAAATGCTGAAAGCCTCTGAGACATGTGTGATTCAGGGGACTAATATTAGCATTTGAAAATGGAAAACTTGAAAAAAATGGCTGCTATTTTTGGAGTGATTGGTTCACCTTATAGCAGCCTGAAACTGAAGCACTTGTTCATTTTAGCACTAAAATTGAGAAGCCCAATACAATTTTACCATTGAGTGTTACTCTTTTTCAAAGTGCCTCTAACATTTTAATGCTATGCCCTTGACATCACATTTCAAGCTTTAGTGCTGATGCACACATTGCTAAAACCTGCAAAAACACAATGAGAGTCTGACATTAAACCTGCCTTTTGGACACTTCACTGTTATCATGCAAACATACTGTAATTTTCCAGTCACTGGCCAAATGTGTTTGCCAACTGTTACAGACTATCAACCTTTCATAAGACAAAGAAAAAGGGGTGAAAGTGAGTTTATTTGTAATTTAAGCACATTTGTTTAAAAAAATGAATCATATTTTTCATTGGTGGACCAAAGTATGTGACCTTTACTTTAAACTGTAGATATTTAAATTACTAGTGCTGACATGATTGTCTATTAATTGATTAGTTGGCTGACAGAACATTTTGAACTGTTTAAATCATTTATCAAGCAAGGTCAAACATTGTCTTATTGTCAAATGTTAGGATTTGCTGTTTCTCTCAGTTTTATATGGTTCTAAAATGAAGAACATTTGGGTTTTCAAGGTTTTTTCTTTGCAAATCAAGCAATTTGAAAAGGTCAGTTTTGTTTTGTTTGCTCTCAGTTCAATTTAAAAAAGCACTCAAATTGCAGTTACAATGTTTTCTAAAAAGGAAGTGATAAATACCTTCATCTGAACCTGTTAATGCCTCCAGAAACCTGTTGCTTTCAGAGCCGACCTGCAGGTGCCTTCATGGGAATCAATGTACTACCCCCCAGCCCCCTTCAATCCCACCTACTTATGGATGGTACTGTTCACTGACACCATACTCAGTGCACACACAAAAACATCCACACATTTATAACAGACAGTAAATTATGTCTTGCCCTTTGAGGAGAGCACAACAAAAAATATGGCAAAAAGCTTAGAGTAAGCCCTCTAAGCACGAGATTGTATTTTCACACTTTCTCTTTCTCTCTCACACAGAGGTATACAAATCTAGGAATTTGCAATTCAACAATCAGAGTTAATGTGTTACAGCCTGCTCTCTGTCTCATTTCCTCTCCTGTTCACACATGCACACATGGAAATTACACTTTTCCATAACCAGCACTACATTAGAATTCTTTAAAGTGATTAATTCCCTCTGAGATTAGAATTTTCTTTTCCAAGGTGGACTGTGCCAAGTGCATCCCCATGAGGGGACAAAAAAGTCCCACCGCAACTACCAGAACAGCCTATAACTTATGATTTGACGTAATATCATATTGTAGTTGTTTTGTAGTATTGTAGTTTCGAGTCACTTTTCAGTAAATTTCATGCATAAAAAAAAGAATACAACACAGTAATTTCCAGCATTCAGAACAAGCCTGCGATTATGTCGAATATTAAAAATGTATGCAGCCAGTGCGTTTTTGAATGCAAAACAAAAACATCCTTAGAATATAAATCTTTTATATTTATATATATTGTAAGGTATTGTTTTGTTTTCCTGGGCCTTTGACAGCTCATTGGACTGTGTCTTGTGATTCAGTCTGTGACTTTGGAAAACCTTTATCTTGCAGACCTGTCACCCGCGTAAAACACATACGATGCAGTTTGCATGGGAATGAGATTCAGAGCACACACTCGAGATTAAACATGTTAGTGTTTGCATGTAAATATGCGTGGGGTTCTCCCAACGTCTTACCCTTTGCATTGTTTCTTAATTTTATATTTATATATCAATACCCCATGTTATATTCAGTTTACCCCATGATGCATAATATCTCTGTGTATTATAGGAACCACAATTCACAAGTGTAGGCATCAGTGTTTTTATTACACACAATTTCACTGAACTATTTCTTCTCCTCACGTAGTACATGTCATTTCATAAAATTGCCTCTTCACAAAACATAATATCATAATATCCCTTCTGAGTGAAGTTACTGCTGCTGACAGTAAAATGATAATAAAAGAAAAAATGCTAATAGGAAGACACAGGCCTATATGCATTCAAAACATTGTTATTTATTGTATCTTTTTATCACACTATCTTTTATCTCTTTATCTCTCGTCCCATGATATTTTCAGGGCCCTCGGTTTCCCCCTGTTTTAAGCACTCTTCCCTTTTGCTGCTACTTTTAAACTTTTTCTTTCACTCTCCATCTGTCACTTTAACCTCACATCCTCTTGGCTTCATCCCTCTGGATTTGTCACCCTGTAGCCCCAATTTTCTTCTACTTCTGAATGATCTCTCCCCTTTACTCTTTCATTCCTACTGCAGCTCAAATATTGAAGCCCACCATCCACCCCAACAATGGAAAAGATTACATTTTAAATGCCAAATGGTAAAGTGCAAATGCCTTTCTATCAGCTTGAACCTTCTTTCGGTTTCTTTCTGTCTGTCTCTCAGTCACAACCAGTCAGATCTACTCTTGACTAGATCACTATTTGTAACCTATATTGGCCTGTCAGGCAAAGAAGAAAATGGGGGGAAATGCTTAAGAGATAAAGAGATAAAATTTACAAATGGAAATCTGTTAACTGATTTCAGAAGTTTCACATTTCCACAGCACTTTGTGTACAATTATTTTCACACTGCAGAGGTTGCATGCTTTTTCAATGGTCTACCACACACTACATCACCTCCTTAAAAAACATATTCAGCTCTCTCCCTGTGGGCTTCTTAACAAAACACAAACACTGACTGAGTTGTTGTTTTGTTTGTTCTGGCAGTTTTTATGCCGTCAACCCATAAATGTATCAGCTACTGTAACCAATCCAAGGCACACATGACAAGTAGCATTTCCCACTATCGCCTCTTTTCACTTCAATGCGCCTGTCAAAGAGATATAAAAAGAGAAAAATAATGCTTATGATTTTGTTTTACTTATGATGTAAATATTTCTTTGGCTGACTATGAGATATAGAGCTCTCAGTTTGTGTCCATGATCTGACACATGATCTCACATCTTACTTTGCCTCAGTTTATATATTTCTTTCTTATTATTTTTGCCCTCCACACACACACTCACTCACAAACACACTTTCAGATGGTGAATGTTTATGTTTGGTCTCTTACATTTACGCAATTTAGTATAAGAAAAAACTGGTTAAATTATTGAAATTGTAGCTCATACTGCAAAGTCTATTGCGAGTTCCTCAATTGTTATTGATTTTACATTTTTTATTGTGTTGTACTTCCACTGCAATTACTGCAATAGTCTAGATTCTGTTGTCAGGTGGTAAGCCATGTGTATCCCTTTCCCATCAAGGACAGGATTTTATCAGTGCTGAAACCCAAGGCATGCTGGGAGATGTAGTTGAAACAGTAAGCTCTGCTCCGTGAATTAATGAAGTGCAAAGACCAGATGTAGCTGTGAGACATGCAGTCCAATGTGTCCCCGCAGTTCTGGGCTTTTCATTTCCAATCATTGAGATGTGCTCGGCGATCGCCTCGAGTGCCAAAGGTCAGGTGGGCTGACTTCTGTGATGTAAGGCAAATAACAAAATACCGCCCAGCTTTTGCTGACATAGCTTGAACTATCATTACAGTGGCCACAGCTGTTGATGGCAGGTCTTCCTTCTAGATTTTCCTCTGTGACTAAAAAACATAATGAAAACCATATTAGTACTAATACTGTAATAAATCACTTATCTTTTGACCAGAAAATGTCCAGTGTCAAGCACCCATTAACAAGACAGTTTTGAAAGTTGCTTCACTGAGAACAATTTTAACATGTTTCCTTTCTTTCATTCACACGTCATGTTAATGTTCTCTGTCATTTCTTTGTGAAGTACAAGAAAAGGTTGTCCATTCTCTCCCAATTACTTTCAAATAGTCAGTCTATTGCCCCCAAGTCAACCAGGCAGCTTCAGAGCCCTTCTCAGGTTAAGACTTCATTAACTAGCCTCCTTGTTGCTTTCCCCACACCTGTTTGTGAAGTGGCCACATTGTTCTTGGATGAATTACTGCTCATTTATCGCTCCTTTCTGCTTCATCTCACCACTGTCAAAGGTAATAGCTTCTCCTCCAGTCTCCTAAACATGGCTAAGGCAATTATGTGCCAAGTGCATGGCCCCATTTGGAGAGCTGCAGTCTCATTATGTGCCAAATGGACTCCCCACCTCATCAGCAAAAGCAATTCATATTTTCTGCAATTGGATTTTCTCAATAAAAGATTAAATGAGTGGAATGAATAGGCAGGACTTTCAAAAATAAAAGCAGCTGATGGTCCCCCTCATTTCCTTATAATGGCTCAACTGCCATTGTACC
>JAVQJD010080858.1:0-11096 GCA_036023655.1 Nannoperca australis | reverse complement strand
TGTATTTCTTTAAAGTTAAGACTAGTTTAAAGTCATCTTCATTGAAAAGTACAGTGCTTTTCCTTCAAAAATAAGGACATTTCAATGTGACCCCAAACTTTTGAACGGTAGTGTATGTTGGAATGGGGTAGTAAAAACTATGTTAGAAGAATGTAATTCCATTTTCTTTCTGTTTTGCTAGAAACAAACAGGAGCACATACAGCCACGGTTAAAGATGCCCAGATTTTGCTATGGAAACCCCATAAAAGCCTGCTGTGTATACTGAGCTGTCATGTTAGACTGAATGGGATATTTTCTGTATAACACCACAAGGTAAATTAGATTTCTTTTAAGCGTGTCGACCAAGCCAATTACCCATTGACCCATTAAAGACCTATGCAACCTTGCAATTTTTCAACAGAGGACCTTTCTAATACACATCAGCTCCATCTCTTACCATGTTTTATTGCTCCCTTTAAAGCCGGGTGTCATGTTGCAGCCAGCTGTGATAAATGTGAAAAAGACAAGTCATTTTTTCCTACTCAGAAGAGGAGGAGGTGGCTGAGAACCGGTCAGGAGAGCAGATGGCATCCCCGTCTGTCTATTCTGTTTAAAGAACACTGCAGGCGAAGCCCCAAGTCAAACAAGCCAACTACACGGCCCGGGATGATCTCAGAGCTTCCACTCTTGCTTTCCACCCAGAAGACATTAAGATTTAATCTCTTCTCTGAACTTCAAATTGTTGCACAGCGCAGCGTAACCCACTCTAAAGAATTTTCCTGGAATGAAATGATCTGACATTTTGATCTTTCTCACAGTAGAGATAATATTACGGTCCCACAAAAATGTGCAAAGTGGTTCTCTAGCCAGTATACAACTGAGCTGCTCTCATACATCCACGATTAGGAGATTAAGTGCAGCTACAAACAAAGCATTCAACTTTTGATTTCCATGTATTTACCACAGCTTCACCTGAAAAGACTCCTGTGCATGCAGCGCTCTGTTTTTACTACTGGTACTGTTACTACTCTGCATTACTATCGTCTGGCCCTATCAGATGACCTGTTGTGTTATACTGAAGGTGAGGCAGGAAGTAGACCCTCAGTAATTGGAGTAGTGTCACGACTGACTTCTGTGTCTACCCATGTGCCTAGAAAGTGAGCAGGAAGTATCATAGTGTGTGTATCGTAAATTCCAATGAGTACACTTTAGTGATTTCCAGGACTTCTGTCTGGAGGTAAACACAAACTCATTGAGCACTGAAATATGGCAAAGTTAAGTGCTTCTGCGGGATGTGGACGTAATTCTGTAGCTGTATGACCATTAATGATCATGGTCGCATATTGTGATATCTGATGTATAATTTTCAGTTGTAGCCATGACTGATAGCAATCAAGGCCTCTTGCCATCATCACTGTGGTGCCACAGGGGTCTGTTCTTGATCCATTAGAATTTACATTAACACTGCAACTAACAATTATTATATTATCAATTAATAGGCAGATTATTCATTTAAATTTGCTAATGCCCAGTTAAACACATTTAACTTGTTATTCACATGTGAGAAGCTAAAACCAATTAAATGTTTGGCATTTTTGCTTTAAAATGACTTAAATGATTTATTTATTTTCAAAATTGGTGCAGATTTGACCATTTTTTGTGTCTGGATGGCTGGGATCAGAAGACCAGAGTTCAAACAAACAATAGGGGGTCTGTTGGTCAATGACATAACTTTATAACTGTAAATCTTTTTGCTTATGTTGGAGTCATGAGTCTGTCCTTATCCCTTAAGCCCTTGTTTGACTCTACTTGCTAGGATGCCATTATAATCATGTAGGGAGGAGAAAGAAATTAACTTAGCCAACAACACTATTTCTCTGAGAGCTGTCGAAAGGAATTCTGGTAAACGAAGGAAATTAGTGCCTGAAGTTGAAGTGGAGAAGGGAGGCTGAAGATAAATGAGTACGCCAAAAAAGCAAATTGCAGCTCCTCATAATAAACACTGTAAACATTGAGTGTCTGCGAGGGGGGGGGGTTCATTCAAGATGAAATAATAAGATGAAACTTTATTGATCCCGCGCTGAAAAATTTGGTCACTGAAGCAACAAACAAATAGGAAAAAGAAAAGACAAATAAAACCCAACCAAGAAAATCATTGACCATTAAAATACTGAACAATGAGGCAAAGAAATACAATGTTAACAAACATGGGGTGCTGTTAACCTATGTTTCTGTCAATATCCTGAGTAATTATGTAGGATGTGGTGGAACCATTTAAAAAATATGGGATGTACTGTATATGAACATTGAAGAGCTGTATGGGCCTACTATATATTGCATTTTTAGTAGTGTAGAAATTATTCATATGATTCAGTCTGAAGTAGGCCCTATATATGGAAATAAAAACTAATATCCTGTGAACAACTTCCCCATAAAACTAATCATCTACTAAAGAAAGTTGCATGTCCCTTTTGGAAATGTTTAACACCAGTTCCCCCATGTGCTGAAATGAACTGCAAAACAGACACATTTTAAATTGATTTTTAGCTCCAGAGGCCTGGCAGATGATGATCTCATTTATTTAGTTAAAGCCAGACTATGTAACTTTTGCTGAACAAGGTCCCTGAGGCCACCCAGCAGCAATTATAGCACATGTATTAGCAGGGTGTGTTTATCCCTTATTTTACTTATGTGATAAAACCACTGAAGTATTTATCTGTCATGCTAAACCAGAGTCCCAAAGTCAGCAAAATGACTCAGCACACAACAATATCTAAAGTCTGCTAATGTTAGAAATAAGCCATAAGCTAACGTGTCTGGTCAAAACAGAACAAGTGAGTGTTAGATATGAAAGGCTTTGTTTTCTTGTTTATGTTTTTCTAGATTATGTTAGATCTTCTTTAAAAAGTAACATAATCTCACTGTAAACCTCAAAAACCACAGCGTCACGTATCTAACCGGCTGTGATTATTGCTCCAAACCAAACCTGACAACTGAAATGGAAACACTGATGGATCTTCTTGTGACAACATGTGAGTATGTTTTTCTTTTCTTTCTTTTTTTTATATAATTTAATTGAAATGAAAGGTTGTTTTTTTGGCCAGTTGGGCACAGAACTCCACAGTGAGTATAATAATGCAGTTTTAATGAAAGTTGTAAATTATAGGGTAAAGTGGGCGACCGAAATGTCACCTTTGGCTGAAAAGGAGTGTTGGGTTGAGAGAATGTCTCTGAGTATGGCATCCCTACAATATCAACACCCCAACAAGAATGAAGAATGTTTCCTGGAGTCTAACAGTTGTTTTAGCTCAATCTTTGTCTGCACTGTGAGATGTTGTTGCACGTTTTCTGGATTTCCAGACTTTTTCCTGGGAACCAGCCCAGACCAGACATTTTGGCTCTGTAAGTAGATACCATGTTCAACTATGTAAAGTGGGGGTGTTTAGTAGCAGCATCTTTGAATGCTTTAGTGGAACATTTGACTTCTGTGTGCGTGCATACTTCTGTGCCCTGACACTGCAGACAAAATAAAAATGGTTACATCCGTCTTCTTATCTTATCAGAGGGATCATATTTCAGCCTGTCCTCTAAATAAAAGTCGTCTGGAGCCCTTGGCCAGTAATTCAACATGGGAGAAAAAGCACAGAACCTGCAACATATTTCATTTAACAGAAGCAGACAGTATTTGTACTCTGGTGAATCTTCACCAGAAAGTCTCTCTGAAGCCCCACTAGGACTGAAATATTGTCTTGTTGTATTAAAGAAAAGCTGCTCTGGAGCTTTGTGTTTGGGGGCATTATGTCTGCTCTCACACTGAATTCCACTCAGCTTTGCACTTAAACCAGTGTGTGTGTGTGTGTGTGTGTGTATGTGTGTGTGTGCATCTACTTTCACTATGCAACAAACCTTCTCTTCTCCATTAGTCCACGTCCTTAGCGTCCTGTTTTCTCTCACAGTTGACCTTTTCCAGTTGCTAAAACGAAACAACAATGGGAAAAAGTTAATAGAAAGTTAAGAAGAGATTTCTTTCCTCCATGTATATGTGAGTAACGGCTGTAAGCTGAGTGGCCTCAGTGGACACAGGATCCAGCTGAAAGTGACACACATGCCTTTGGCCCTCCCTGAATAATGTATCTGCTGCTGGTATAAATGGAGTGATACTGTGTCCTCCTAAGTACTATCAGATGCATATATCATGACCGTTCATTCATTAGGATTGGATTATCTGGATTGGTTCTCTCTCTCTCTCCCACTGTATTGATGTTTCTATTGTGGCCTCTGACTGACTGTTTCAGGCGTGTAACTCTGCTGCCTTTGTTTCTACCTGATCCTGTGACTAAGCTGTCAATCTCTCTCGGCTTCCTCCGTCAGCCCCTCATACTCTCCTCCATCACTTGACCCCTGCTCCTCTTTCCCAGCTCATGAGTGTAACAGGGTGAAAAGCAAACATGGCCCCACCTCCCCCAGGACACCAATGGCACAATCTAGTGAGAATCACCCTTTAAACATGACAGGATGAAACGGGAGTCGCAGAGGAAGCCGAGTCAATGTGTTCATTTCCCCATTCCTGCCAGAGCCGAGTGCAGGAAAACCCTCCCTGGGAAGTGTTGGTGTGGCTCGTGAAAAATGAATATATCCATCGTCATGGCTGCAGGGGAGGCCAGCGGGTCACTTGTTATGGGCCTTCCTTGATTTGTTCAGCTATAATGAGCTTTCCTACACCCCCAAGACCTGGTGTTAACAGAAGGAAGGGTGAGGCTCAAAGCTGTTAATCTGTTTCCTGAAGCCACTTTTGACTACGTGTTCAAAAAGTGAAACGGGTTTGATTATTGCCATTGATTGATTATTGTAACCCTTATGTGTTGTTGATGTTAAACCCTTAATGTGTTATGTGTTAAAACAATCATTTCCTGCTATTACAACTCTTATCTCCGTTTTCTTTTCGGCCCCATGTGAGTGTACATAGGCTTCTGTGTATGTGTGAGTAATGACAGGCTGGGGAGAGAGGGGAAAAAAACGTTTCTTTTCTCCTCCTTTTTCCTGTAGCCGCTCGGTGCCTGCTCAGCCCAGAGAGTCTCCCAGACAGAGAGGAACTCCAGCAACTTCTCCATCTCTCGTAACTTCACTTCCTCACCCCTCCTGATTCACCTCACACAAAAGACTTCCCTTCCGAGCACCAGCCTGAAAGGAAAAGGGCGGAGGGGGAGGAAGATACGGTTTCTCTACAACAATGGAAATTCAATCAGGAAATGGAGAGGAGGTGGCGAGTGCGGTGTCGGCGACCTCGGGCTTCGTTTCCCGTAGTCCCTCTGGGTCGCAGGTAGAGGCATCAGACTGTCCAGTACCCAGGGAGGACCTGCAGGCTGCTCACAGGATTGAGAGGTTTGACATCCCGCTTGACAGCCTGAAGAGGATGTTTGAGAAGCCTGCTGTGGCACACAGAGTAAGTACTGCCACTGTGCATTTCTCATCTTTTGGCGTGAGCTGTATTTAGTTTGTGAAATTCCACTTCTCTCCAGGTACATTGAGTGTTAGTATCTACACGCTGTGCACTTTGTGCTCAGTGTGTCAGATAGATGGATGGGTTCGACGCAACTTGCATTCCAACAAATTGAAAAGCTTTTGCGCCCTTCAAAAGAAACTTGGAAATGTAAAGTCTGTAGTGGTGACGTGACTGTGAGGTCAGGCCTCAGGCAAACCAGAGAGATTTCACTGGTGCAAGCTCTACTTTTCTTTTTGTAATGACTGTTGAGGACAATGTGGGTTGACCCTCCTGGTGACTTATTATTGGATATAATGGGAAAGACTGAGCACAAAACGGCATGTTGCTTATCTCTCCGTTTGCTTCGCTATGATTCACACGCTGGTAATTTGAAGTTTTCCGTCATTTCATCGACTCTAGTAAAAAAGCTCTTCCAGTACACGTCACCTTGCCAGGGAGATGGGCGGCCTCCTCTCTCCTGCTTACATTTTCCATCCCAACTGGCTTCTCTGGGAGGAAAATCGAAGTCTGTTGGAAGTGAAGTGGGTCATTACGAGAAAACCTCTCATTTACCAAACGTCTGGTGATGAGACTAAAAGGCCCAGATGACCTACTTTTTGCTCCTAATGTAACCCCCTTAAAATGTTCCAAGGACAATGACCTCAGTGATGGTGCCTGGTAACCACTCTCTTCATAGGATCCGAACTATTAAAACAAAAATCTGCAAGAGCCAATGCATTGTGGGGAATGTAGTTGTCAGCGCGTGCCAGTGCCGACTGGTGGCACAGATCTCTGGCTGCATCTGGTTGCTGATATTCAACACCCTGTTATTTAAGACCTATTTTGGGAGCTTCATGGTTAAGCGGGGTTTTAAAAATAACCCTGTAATTGCTACGTCGGCTGGAAGCTTCTCTCCAACCAGAGTCAGAGCAGATCTGATAGAATCCAAATCACATCTGGCCCCTGAGATGAAAACATGTTACAGATTGCTGTGGTTAATGATCCACATCACTAAAGCCAAGAGTCATAGGTGGCATCTTCTGAGCTTTTCCTTTGCTTGTCAGTCCAGCCGGTATTACGGCGTATATACTCTTCTTTTTGTCATCGTGTGTGTTTGGGTTACTGTGGAATGAGTCAAGAGATAAGAGCTCTGCTTTGCTCTTATTATGGCTGCCTCACATTCCAGGGCCTCACTGACCATTAGCAGTGTGTAAAACTCTCCTATCTTTGGCTTACCATTAGAGTGAGTCTCTGAGCCATTTGTGTGCTTCAGTGCTGATATCAGTCTCCTTGTTTAGTGTTTGACTTGTTAAAGCTGCTCTAGTAACTACATTTATTATTATATTTAAAAGGGGTTCAGTACAGATAATTATGACCAAACAGCAGACAGACACAGTCAGCGACTAGCTGGTGTGTCGTGTAGACCTCGACCCTCTGCTGATTGGTGGCTCTGCATCAGTAGCTGCGGTCACATTGACAATATTTCTTCATCCAGACTGAAGTCATTCTGATTAGAGATTCCAACTCTAATCACTCATTGTCTTAAACCTTTCAGCCATCAATCCTTAAATCTTGTACAGGTCTCAGAGCAGTTTTTTGTTTTGCTGCCGCCATGTTTCTGTCCCTCCCTGACGCTCGTTCACGTCAGCTAATGACTTTTTTAAGCTTCCTGTTTAATATTTAGCTTATATTTCATGACAGATGACTTCACATTTACGTATGAGGTTTAGTCTCCTCGTCCCAGCATGCACTCTTTCATCATCCTTTTGGGACACTGATGCTTAACTTTGACCTTTTCCTGTTGACAATAATCAGTTCTTCTACTTCCAGATTGAATCCTCACTTCTTTTTTTTTTACCGAGGGGAAAGAAAAAGATCACTTTTTAAATAACAAGCTGTGCAGCTAGACAAGATGTCTGCATGTCACATGCTGGCATTGCAACACAGGCTGTACCCTGGCATTTTATCACAAGTGCTATTATAGTCTGTTCCTGTAGTCAGTGTTAGCGGTGCGTATGGGCAGTGTTCCCAGAGAGAGGAGCTCTGCAGCCGGCTGGTTATAAAACATGACCTTGTCTCCAACTCATCTGCAAGGCTGAGCTTAATATTTGATGATGCACTGTAGTTTTCTTTCTGTGCTCCGTTTCATTTATTTAAACAGTGTGATCTCATTGGCCAGCCATAACAATGACTGATGGATTCCTGGGTGGTCCAAAGTCCTCAGCGGGGGAGAGGACAGTCCGCGTTGCCAACAACCACAGATGTGAAGTGATGCAACGGTTTATCTTGAGCGCATCGAGCGGAGGGTTTTTTTTCCCCGCCGATCCTCGAGGGACACTGGCTTCTGTTTACAACGTCTGTCTGACCTTCTGGTCACGACTGTGCACACGGGGAAGAATACATACATACTGGTGCACATGCATGAGACAGATGAGGTGATACTGTGCTACAATGTCATAGCTGCAAGGGGCCTTGAATATTCACAAGCACCATGCACACGCTGTTCAGTAACTGACACAAATGCAAATATGCACAAAAATAGGCCACTAATCAAGAATGTTGAACATTTGCACTTTAGAAAGCGTTCCATTATTCTGTACTAGCTCATTAAAATGTTGGGGCATAAATTAGCAGATACATAATTTTATATGTTTTGAATGCTCATGACCTGACTTTCATTCATGCTGTCATGGCCACTGTTGGCCAGTGGGTGGCAGTGCAGCATCTGTATGGCTGACAGCATAAGATGACGCTAAAAAACAGCCAGTGTAAATCAAAGTGTAAGAGAAAGGAGGATAAATGATATGCTCTTAATCAGGGGTTTATCACATCGAGACAATTACTAATCACCTGGTGTTAATTGGAGTTAATTCTTAATGCCTGGAGGTGTCTTAAAATGGCTTCTCTCTTGTGTCTGAACCAGTCAGATTACCAGGATTTGCATAATTGGGGAAATCTCTAATTCGGATGTGGCACGTAAATTGAGCACAACATAAAAG
This sequence comes from Nannoperca australis, assembly GCA_036023655.1. Lineage (NCBI taxonomy): Eukaryota > Metazoa > Chordata > Actinopteri > Centrarchiformes > Percichthyidae > Nannoperca > Nannoperca australis. Next base: position 2,635 of record JAVQJD010080858.1, on the reverse strand, counting down.
AATGCCATACTATGGGATAAAGCTAGTCACACCTGGTTAACAGGATAACATGGTTAATTAGGGAGAGGGGAGCTTTTTATAGGTGGAGGACTCGTGCTCTCTGACCTGAATGAGGTGTCTCTGTAAATTCAGACAGTGGCACTAGAGGTCTGGAATGTTGCCTTGGTTTATTTTCATAACTCGTATCGTCACTGTCACTAACTCGCTCTCGTGTTTCTTTATGTGTCTGGCTGAATGGACTAAAAATATATTTGTCATTTTCTTCCTGTAACATTTTTTCCCTGTCAGGCTTTCATAATATGCTCTCAACAAATGTCCTGTTTTCAAAAGGCAATATTCATTTTAAAAAGACAGTAAATGGAGCAATGCATTAGGCTCATATAATTCATGTTTCTATAGTTTTTTTTTTTAACGCTACCTTTTTCCAGCTTTTAAGCAAAGACTGTGGAAAACTTTAAAGTGAGAAATGACATGCTGAAAGATGAGAATGAGACAGCCTTCTGGCTAATGGTGAACCATTTTCAAAAATTAAACATCAATCAATATGCACCGCCGTTCCTAAACGCACTTAAATGTTAAATAAACTAAAAGCCACAATGTGTCTGCAAGAAATTGATCCAGACTTGATGAGGACACCGGCGTCCTCATCAAGTCCATCGAGCTCGTAAAAATTCCATTAACTTTTACCAGGCATCTCTTTCGTCTCAGTTTCACAGATTCAAATCTTTTAATGGAGCTGGCAGCAAAGCTGTGTGTGTGTGTGTGTGTGTGTGTGTGTGTGTGTGTGTGTGACACATTGCTGGTCTGTTGTGTGATGACGACTTGTTGCTCCCAGAACAGTTCCTTGTTACGCCAAACGCAGCTTGAGACTCAGATAACGGTGGCTGGCTGTGGTTGTGTGTGTGGACTTGACAAATTGAAACATAAAGAAAGGTGAGCTCTGTGTTGAGTCGGTGCTTGTTACCACGTGTTCCTCTGCTGGTGGTGGATCTCCCGGCCTCTTTCCATACAGATTGACACCCACACGAGCGTGTGTGTTCAGCAATCAGCCAATGACCTTAAGGCCGACTTTTTCAATCATTTATCATCACTATGTTGTTGTGGGGGCAGCACTGCACCACCTCTCATCTCTGACGTACCAAAACAAAAAGGAGGAAACGGTTTCCAATGCAAATCTTTTTGGTAAAAGTTTCTTTTTCCTATAATTAGCACTAAATTACATAGTTGCTTCCAGAAAACTACCAGGGAAGTTACAGAGCTGTAAAATAAAGCATCCATCCAGTAGTTGTTGAGACATTTCAGTCTGGTTCAAAGCGTTTGATTGTCCAGATCACATTTGATAGATTGTAAAAAGCCAGTATGCTAAGGTGACGTGAAGTTTGTCCACATGCACACTTATAGATTTGGATCCCCAGAATGTCAGTACATCAGCCGATGTCAGTTCCACGGTTCAGCGTATATTTAGAAGGGCTGGAAACAGAGCCGGATCCCAAGCCGCTTTAGAATCGTCATGTATAAATAGTAGTGCCTGGTGATGTTGGCATTGCTCACTGCACATTAAGAGAGTGCAGAGCCTGATGAAAGAGACTGAAATGTGATTTACATTCAGTGAGCATAGGGTCATATTAGAAAAGAAAGGACAGAGCGTGGATGGAAGGGGAAGGCAGGGAGTAAGGAAGATGGAGATTGATACAGAGTGGTGGAGATTCAGAGTGAATCAGCGGGGGCGTTAAGAGAGAGAAAAATCCAAATGAAGAGCCAGTTCATATTTAAGAAGGTAAAGCACGTCAGAGTCTGATTAACAAATGATGTTCATGTTTCAATAATGATCAGCTTCATCAGGCCCCACTTCAGGTGTGCTGTCAGGTTTGAACCCCGCTTAAGAGCTCTGATAATTAAAAGGCCCAGAATATAGAATGAGGAGCTCGACCACAGATACAGAAACTAAGTATATGACCACAGATGAACCTATGTCCATGTTCATATGCGCCAACTGTGCAAAGTGACTGTTGCACATGTCACCATACATGTAATGCATGGCTGTTCTTTTACAAGTTGACATGCTACTACTTTCCCCTCTACACCAGTAACCAGTTACATATTATATATCTCTGATGTCTAATATTCTACATTTGTTAGATAAATGTACATCTGTCTATCTTCTGCACACCTCCAGCTCGCGTTAATGGCCTGCTAATGTCCCCGTTAGTTTTCAGCAGTCAATAAACATCGGGGGTTTCTGCAGCCAACCTTTGAAACTCAAAATCATTGGATGTCTGTCAAGCTTTCATTTATCTGCTGCTCACTAGATCTGGGTCAAGTTTGTAATTTGCAAATGGACCCAGTTGGGCAAACTAAATGACTCTCCTCTCTTTTAACAGCTTGCACCCCCGGAGTGTCCCTGAGCAAGGCACTTAACCTTGTAGAAATGCTGTGTTAAGCACTCAAACCCTGGCTTAAAACTCTTGGGAGTTAAGCACCAGTGCTGTAGGTGTCTTTGACTGAAATTCATTGAAAACTGGATATACACTACCGTTCAAAAGTTTGGGGTCACATTGAAATGTCCTTATTTTTGAAGGAAAAGCACTGTACTTTTCAATGAAGATGACTTTAAACTAGTCTTAACTTTAAAGAA
>JAVQJD010080848.1:0-12327 GCA_036023655.1 Nannoperca australis | reverse complement strand
GTGGCCCATGGTGGCGGTGGGGTTATGGTGGGACAACGGACACAGGTGCATTTTATTGATGGCATTTTGAATGCACAGAGATACCGTGACGAGATCCTGAGGCCCATTGTTGTGCCATTCAGCCACGACCATCACCAACATCCCACAGGCCACAATCAACAACCTGATCAACTCCATGCGAAGGAGATGTGATGCCAACGGCGCTCACACCAGATACCGACTGGTTTTCTGCATTCAGTCCATTTTATGTCACACACGGATTAGTTTTCTGGTAAAACGTCGATGTGAGAAGTGTGTAATCATGAAATGTGCCCCATTTTAAATCCTCTAATGTGTCACGCATGTTTTTAACCGAATACTTCTAAAGACAGTTAAGTTAATTAAAGGAAATAAGCAGAGAGATCACACCACACCAATTAATGGGATACTTAGAATGAGGTAATAGGCTTCATCATAACACACACATTATCGACCTCTTATCTTGACCCTCATCTACCAGTAGGTCGTGGAAAGGGTCACAAAGGCCCCTGGGCTCTGGGGCCCTACACAGACATTGTGGAACAAAGCCTCTCCCCAGGAGTAACTGCGTGGCAACATCTTTCCAAGATGACCACATTCGTTCATCCTAGAGGTCACAGAACTGCAATGTCTGTTGCTTGAGTTGGTGTTAATGAACTGGTAATCTGGTAAAAATTCTAAGAATTTGAATTCCCAAATCACTATAACATGCTCCTCTGACTTTTTAATGGAAAAAAAGACATATTAAATACAAAGCATTCATTGTTGATGTAGTCCTAATGAGACTAATAATGCTATTTAAAAAGAGGTGTCACTAGATTTTCTATCTCTGATGCTTTCTTCCTTCTCTTGTGCCTGTGGTCGGTGCCGCCGCTCTCTTCTGTCTGTGAAATCCTCTTCCTCCTACATGCACACAGTAAATAGGACAGATGAGATGCATCAAATACGATGATAATATACTGTATCATCAAGCTACTGGCCAGGAAGAGACTACATACATTCATGTTATCATAATCATTATTACCAAAATATATTATATTTACCACTTGGCTGGTAACGTGGCTACATTTATGTATGTTTGAACTCATGTCTTTAAGGTGAATCTCACTTAAAACACATTTGTATCAACCTTTTTATTTGCAGAATAGATTCCACCCACTTTTGAACATAAGCACCTTTTTATAAGCACTGTATCAACCAGTATGTGCTTTTATTTGAAATGAACCAGGCTAGCTCAGTGGATGGAAAAGTAGGCTCAGTATTCTGAATCAAACTTTGACCTGAATCTGTCTTGGGGATCTTAAACCTTCTGCACCTGGGATACAAGTTTGAGAAGTTCAGTCTCATCTGGGGATGCAGTCTAATGAATGCATTGAAATTCTGCCCCAGTTTTGGGGTCCCGGTGGACAGGAAGTGCTTTCAGCCCTGTGTGCCGCTTCCAGGGAGACTCACTGACCTGTGAGGATGCCGCATCCAGCAGATCCATAGTGGGGATTAGACAGCTGGCCTCACCCAGGAAACACATTAGGATGTGGAGCACGTCGGCCCAGCGTCCAACAGTCAGCATCAGGACCATCAAGCCACAGAGACGCACCACCACTGTGCTTAAGACAGCCTGGCTGCCGGGCAGACGGTGCTGCTCCTCTGCAGAACCAAAACGCAGCATTAAAGGGAAATGTATACAATTTAGGACAGATCTATTAGATGCTCCAATGAATGATTGGTGCATTAGTGGTCAGACAAGACAGGCATTACACTGATTTATTGATCATTGTTTTCTTCAGTCTTGAGAGGGGATTTCTGTCACACAGGCATTATTGAAGATCCCGCCCCGACTGATCAGCGTCTGTCTAATGAGCCGCACTGCATCTCTTGACATAAATGTTCCCCGTTCTGCATGTTTCTCACCCTGCATGTACACGACCAACATTGTGTAGCAGATAGTCAGAGGCGTCCAGAACCTGAGGGCCTCTGAGGCAGAGAGGAAGTGTTGATTGATGATCGATATGGCGGCCACCGCAGCCACAGAGAACGTAATGATGATAGTCCTGCACAGCATGGGGAACAGGCAGCGGCCCGATGTGAGCAGGCTGATGCAAATGCCGCAGTAGCGCTGCGAGCTGTGGAGTTCATACAGAGCCATGACATGGTGCAGCAGGAGCGTGGCCTGCTTAGCCAGTAACCAGCTGAGTGCAGCTGCCAGGAGGAGGCATAGCCAGCGCTGGGACGCCCCCTCGTGGAGAAAGTGCAAAGTGCAGCTCAGTGCACAGCCCAGAGAGAACTGGCTTTGAACTAACAGCTGCTGCAGAAATTTCCTGGACTCCTGGGGAATAAAGGAGCATATAAACAGAACAGATGACGGGCTGTTTGTTATAATCTATATCACGAGTCATCATGACATGGTGAATTCTGGAAATGAACTCAGCAAAATGGAGCAGTGGAAGCAACGGGCACATCAGTTGATGCTGTAGAGTATCAGGCATATCTTTTTTTTATCATGTAATTGCGTTCTTACTGGTCCAGCTGTAACCCATCCAGAGACTGCTCGAAGATTAAACTCCAGTACCACCAGGGAGGCGACACGGGAGCCCACTACAGCCAGGATCCCAGTCACAAAGAGAAACTGGAGCATCCCTATTAGTCCAGTCTTAGATCTCCTTCCATGACTGGGTGTCCTCCGGCTGGATGTATCTTTGTCATTTCTATCACTCCAGCTGTGGGTTGTACAGGAAGAAAATCAAGTAAGAAATAAAAGTAAGCTGTTAAGGATCTGTAACAGCACTGAAATGGGAATATTTCATATTTTGATGACAATGGTGAAAACATTGAAATATAGCAAACTAGTCAGGTTTATGAAACTTAACACCAAATTCATCTGCATGCACTGATCTATTAAAAGGCAGCTTCCTCACCTCTCCTCTAAAAACAAGTGCACTCTCATCAGGGAGCATAGCACAGAGATCCCACATGCACCCACCAGCCCTGCAGGTCACACAACACAAAGAATATGCAACCAATGACACGCTCCAACCATTCAGTTTAGACATGGCCTGCAGAAAATGAATGGATGAGGAGCTCACCTTGAAGGAAACTATCCAGTGGACTTGTATCTGGAGTCAACCACCCTGGTAGGTAGGAAGTCGGAAGAAGCGAGGTGATAAAGGATAACATTGTGCTACCTTTGACTTAACAGAAGTTCAAAAGAAATTTAAACGTCACAGGTTTTAAACAAACGCGCGGAGGTAAGTCTAGGAATCATTTCTTGTGGTTATTCCAGATCAGGTTACAATACTGTGGAGTATCAGCTCGGCGCTTGTGTTTATTTCTATTGCCTCAGCGCTGAACTTTGCTTATCCAGAAGCTTGTTCTGTGTCCTGTACCAAAGGTCACATGAGCGTCGGTGAAACAGAGGCAGTCTGAGTCATAACAAGATAACGGAGGTGATTGCAGCGTTTGAAATTCTTTACACTCTGAAATGATGGCAGGGGTTAGCTGTGTTCTCAAGTTGTCTGCAAGCTACAATATTAGCTTTGCCCTGAGAAGGACTAAAACAAATAGTTTTTTCTCCAAAGCAATATTTCAAATCAAGTGAATTTATATTTGATTTATCTATTTATTTATTTATATAGCCGGAAGATAGAGCAACACATCTGGGATCCCTCTTCCAGGACAGTTAGACGTGCAATAGGTGCCATATAGTTAAACAGAAGTAGCAGTGGTGTGGACAAACAGCAATATAACATTAAGTAAAAAATATCAGCTGTACTAAGTTAAAAGAGTTTCAAGCAAAAGAAAATAAAGTATTCTTATCTTTTGAGGAGATGAAATGTAACCTCATATCTGTACATATATACAAAGCCACGTTTTAACTAAATGTCTTATTATTGGATCACCAGGAAAACCCCTGTTAGTTTAGTAGATATATAATAAAACAAGAAATATTATTAAGGTATTAACAGATGATTTGCAATAAACATACAATAATATACCAATATCAACATAACTTACATTTATATTCGATTTATGACCATACAGGACAGAAATGTTGTCCACAATGTACGGTAGTAGTCTAGTACATAGAACAACACGAGCAGCTGAATTACTTTTACAGATGTCATCACTCAAACATTTTCTACAGAGCTTGCGTCTCTTACTGTTTGACAGTCTCTTTCAAAGAAAAGCTCTCTCAAATTCTTCTATTTCTCACAGTATAAGAAGCAAGAAGTGAGATTCTGTCTCTTTAATGACAAAGTGGACACGGTATCTATGGCGAGGCTGTGTCCACTGAACACTTTCAGTCACTGTGGTCAGGTTCTCCATCTACCTACATACATCCACATGTGGACAATAATCTGAAAGCATGTTCATTCCACAGGTAAAGCAGGTCACATACAGAAACCCCAAGGCTATTTTAAGGTCGCTGGACATGGTTTGATATTTTTACAGCACTACACTGAGTGAGTAGCTGAGATTGTGCAATTGCTTTACATCTAAAAGCACCAGAGGGCGCTGTTATTCCACCTTTTCTTCAACATGTTTAACTTCTGCAACAGAGCCAAAGAAATAAGCTTTGAGACAACAAAGTGATTTAACCAATCACATTTTCCTGCAGGAGAGGGAGTATTAGGAAAATCTACAGCACTGAGTATTTTGCTTTGCTGTCCAGTATCTGCACAGGATGTGATGAAACTGGAGACTAACAAATCGCCTGAGGCTTAAATTGCCCTTTATCACTGAGAAAGAGTCATATAAGGAGGCGATAGACAATCAATGAGTTTATGACAGACTGAACTCAGTGGACACATGAACTATGGCCGTCTCAGTCAGTCTAAGTGGCGGACTGTTTCAGACTCATACAGATGAGCACACATCCAACCTGCAAAGCAAATCAGCCGTTTCATTGAAATGTATAGAAACGTTTGTAAAAAGTAATTTATTCTAATTAATATCTGTTGTCTTAATACAATTTCAGTGTTAGATCCATGAATCAACTTTTCTGCTGCCTCTTCGACACACACACACACACACACACACACACACACACACACACACACACACACACACACACACACACACACACACACAGTGGCAGCAGTTGGTTTCAGCAAATAGAAATAAAAAAAAGTTGTTTGTGTGAACTCCTAGTTTTATGTATGTGTTTCTGTGAGTGTGTTTCTTTCTATTTTGGTGTGTGTATTTGTGGGCCCTCCTCTCTCATCCTTGCTCCTTTAATATTTCATGCCTCCTTTTTGTGATCCTCCTCCAGGCCTCCCAGACCAGGAGGAACCCCGGAGACTCCTCGCAGGACACTAGCTGCCCCCCCTCAGCCCTCCAACCCGGCGCTACAGGCCCAGATCAAACAAGGTAACTACAAAAGGAGGGGGCACTCGCTTCACACACCCCCAGGGCTCTGCGGGGAGGGTGGGAGGGAGAAAGAGTGGGGGTTTGATAATGCAGCCCACCGGCAATAAAACCCACGGAGAGTTATAGAAAAAAACGAAATATCACAGAAGGAAGCTGCTGCTGTTTCGTTGGTCAGTGGGTCTTTAAGGGGATGTTCTGCTGTTTTTGACATGAGGGTGGAGTTCAACCGGACTCGGCAATTTTAAGTTTATAAGAGTAATTTCATATGACATTTGTTTTGGAAACTGGTTCAGATTACAAGAGGAGGACTGGTGAGGAGGACTTTTTGTAAATATTATGGTATGAATATTTCCAGTATGAATTAAAGGAATATATTTGATTTCATCTAGGCAATCAAGGCTACCTATTTTGTTGCGGTGTGTAGTAAATCCCTGATGAGGTAGCTACAGCAAAGCTTCGGTGACTACATGTGTAGGCTCTGTAGGTAACCGTCAAAAGAGAGATGGATGAAGCAAACATCTATAGAGATGGAAAGAAAGGAAACATATATAGAAATAGAGAAGAAGAGAAGTTCACTTAGTAAAAGGTGGAAATAAAGTTGAAGCTATGAGTCTTTCTTTGCAGGAGAAACCTGCTCTGGTTCACTGTAGGGGACGTTTTAACCAGCCGTCACCATCTGCCTACCCCACACACACATGCACACAGCTACCTACCACACTACAACAAGCTCGATACCTACACACACCCCAAATCAAGTCTATGCGAATACAGACACCACACACACACACACACACACATATGTCATGGGTGGCACCCTCTGGTGTTGGGGGGGAGGCAGGGTTTTAGTGCTATTGTCACGCCTTAATGAAGGCCAAGCGTGACAAGCGTGTGGACTTATTCACGCCACACTCCTATTCACCTCCATTCAGGGGGAACGCTTGGCCATGACCTCTGCTCTGCCAGATACTCCAGCCTTGCTTATGTGTGTACGTGTGTGTGTGCACTTGTGCGTGTGTGTGCGTGTGTCAGAGGCTTTGTAAAAGAGAGTGCTGTTAACCCTGCTCACTGTCTCTTTTCACATGGAAATGAATGAGCAGGCCCCTGTAATATTCTGCAGCCTCTACAGTGAGGTGAACAGAACAGGGTTTCTGCTCACAATTCAACACACCTATTTAAAATCATGTTTGCAGTAATTGAGAAAGGTTTTAAAAAAACATATTTATTTTTCTCTGTTTGGGCTCTTTATTTGACTTTACACTCTTTAATACTCTAGGGATGGTCACAGAGCTTTCTAAAAATGGTGAAGTATGATTGTCATCAATTAATGAATTGATCGACTGATAGAATATGAAATGGCAAACATATTGATAACTGATTATGAGTTTAAGTAATTTTTCTTGCAAAAAATGTCAATTACTCCCTTGTATCAGCTTCTCAGTTGTGCATATTCACAGGTTTTTTGTCTTATGTAATAATAAACTGAATAGCTTTGGGTTTTGAACAGTTAGTGTAAATTTTAAGCTCATTGAGATAGAAATAAATGACTATATGGCTGAGGATATGAATATTAACGTGTAATCTGCATATGTTCTTATTGGTGGTGTTACTACCAGCATCCAAGCAATCTTTTCATTGGTTTAGCCGCTGATGCAGCTAATTCAGTAAATATCCACATAAATTTAGCCTTTAAAGTCTTCATTGTACATGTTCTCCAAAGCCAACCTTTTGTGAGTCAAAACATACTCAAGGCTGACCATTCTGCTTGTCAAAGCAGTTTCCCTCATGTGTACAGAGAGCAGCAGAACATTCACACAGCACTGCCGCTAAGATTGAATTACATAAAGTAATACTGACATTCAAGATATTACTTTCTTCCTCTGAAAAAGCCATTTTGGCATCCTCAATAATCAATGTGGTAAACAAACTTTAAAAGAGCTGCTGACCTAAAAATACACTTAACATTCCCTCTTTTAAAAACTTTAGTAAGTATTTTAGGTTGAACCTATATCTGGGACTAGACAACAGCTAGTCAACAACAGCATGCTTGGTCCCAGGCCCAGGGAAAAGTTTAGCAAAAACATTTTTACGGAGGAAAAGCATTAAATAGGAAAGAATGATTGTACTCTACATACACATTGGTGGTTTTGGACAGTTTTAGGTAAACTACTGTAATGCTTTTAAAAAAATTTCTAAGTTTGTTGTGGTTATAATATTTAATTGCTATAGTTAAAGTAGAAATAAAGAGAATCATATTAGTTTTTATATACTGTATCTACAGTAGCATGATTACAAAATCTTTGACTCTTTAGTTTTACCACATGACAGGCACTGAATTCTCAAGTTAGAAATCAGTATTAACGGTATGATCTGCATATATGATTATTTTATGATGTTACCACAAGCATACAGACTTTTCTAGTGGGTGCCGTACTGCAAAGCTCAGCCACTGGCACTGATGAAATTGACTGATTGAAATTATATTTAACCCCCTCAGCAGATTTTTATTTGAAACTTTAGTTGTTTTTGTTTTCGCACCAGTGCTGCAGTTGACTGCCCTCAGACATATTTTATCTTCCTTATTTCTTTCTGACCTCTTTTGTTTCTCTCTTTTCTATCTCTCTCATTATCTTCACACTGTTGTTCACTGCATGGCTTCAGCCTGCTGCCTGTTCTCTAGAAAAAACCTGTTCCACAAACATGCTCTCTGTAGTATTTCTTTCACTCTAATTTCATTCAATCTCTTATTTATATTTTTGCACTTCTTTCACTATTTCTCTCTTCTTTAATACCAGCTGATGTAATGTTGCTGTAACTGTTTTCTTTGTTGTGTCTGTGCTTAAGGTTTTTTCTGTGATAATATTTTATTGACAGTTAAATTTGTTCCTGCTGCATTTTGCTGCTTATCTGGTACAGTAAGGATTTATGACTGTATTGAAATGCAAAAGTGTAATTAGTTATTGTATGTGATTGATATGATTTGATTTTAATTTGTGAGAAAAACTGGGCTTTCTTTGTTTTATTGTCAAATACCTTCAAAGGGAAACTCCGGTAATTTAAAATCAAAAATGCTTTCTCTTTAACAAAAAGGGAATCTTTCCATAATGTAAGACACTTAGAATAACAGTCTGACCTATCCGTAAAACAACAAGCACTGTTAGTGGACATGCTTTTCAGAGGTGCAGTTGCCTGCAAGGATTAGGTTGAAGCCATTTCAGCCTGTTGGCAGATGCTGGTGGAGGCGATCTACTCGACCAATTCTAAAACTTTGGTAACTATTAGTCATATTGACCTTAACATTTTTGAAAGTAGGGCCCAGGTTTGAAAATACCAGAGTTTCCCTTTAATGGAAAGTTGAAAATAAAGAGATGTTTAAATATGAAACGGCATACTCTACAGTATAGAGGTTTCAGGTTTTGGCCCTAACATAAAAACAAATCAAATCTATATTCTTATTTCACTTTGAATCAGGGAATACTATTCTTATCTGCAGATAAGTTTTTAAGTGTTGGTCACAGAGATGTTTTTTTTTATTTTTATTGTCCCTAATGAATGAAAGGTATAAAAATGCTAGTGCCACAGCCTGAAACCTTTTGTATCCTGGTCTAGGATTTATGTCACCTTTGGTTTGTTTGGGTGCAGCTGATCTTCATCGTCAAACTAACAGCTGATTTTTCATCTCTTTACCAAGTTTTTGCTGGGAAATACAGTGTTATCTTTGTTTACTGGTGTTTTATTTAGACATTTATATGTATATGTTATTTTTAGGTGTTAAGTAGATTGATTCTCATTTGCATAGCCTCTGAATCGGAATCCTTGGTATGGATTTATTAATTTGTATCACTAACATATGTCCTACATTGTTAAAAACTATATAAGAATACAGTGTGTATTTAAATGAGATTGGGGATGAAGATGGGAAATCTTGCTAATGCTAGCAGCTATTACTTATTGTTATTAGCATCTGTTTTGTATATGTTCACAACTAACGGGTTAATTTGTATTAAATAGGAAGTAGCAGGTGTAGTTTAAACTATTAAATTCAATTCAGTTTTATTTTATTTATATAGCGCCAAATCATAGCAAAGTTATCTCAGGGCGTTTTATTTACAAAGACCCAACATTCCCACCATGAGCAGCACTAGGCGACAATGACAAGGAAAAACTCCCTTTTAACAGGTAGAAACCTCGAGCAGAACCAGGCTCTAGGTGGGCGTCATCTGCCTCGACGGGGTGGGTTGAAAAGGGGAGGGGGGGGGAGCAGGAGAGAGAGCAGGAGGAAAGAGAACATACAGTAGTACAGTACAGTTCTACATAGAGATGTAAGGTATTAGATGTGGTAATGGTATTGATGTTAATATTAATTAAAATAATGTTAATAGCAATATAATAATAGCAATGCTAATAATGAGAGCAGTAACAATAATAGCAACAGCGGCTGTTCAGCAGGAACACGGGGGGCAGCAGGTGCACTCACAGATTCAGACTCCACAGCTCCAGAGGCTGAAATACCTGCAGAAAGCTTTTAAAGAGAGGGAGGAGAAGCACAAAACTAGGGGAAGAAGTTGAATTAGTAACAAGCATTAATGGCATATAAGTGTACAAATGGAGAGGGAAAGGAAAAGACAGGAGCTCAGTGTATCCTATGAAGTCTCCCAGCAGTCTAGGCCTAGAGCAGCATAACTAAGGGCTCACTCAGGGGAACCCTACTATAAGCTTTATCAAAGAAGAACGTTTATTCTTAAATGTGAGGAGGGTATCTGCCTCCCGTAAACAAACTGTAAGCTGGTTCCACAGAAGGGGAGCTTGATAGCTGAAAGCTCCCATTCTACTTTTAGAGACTCTAGGAACCACAAGGAACCTGCATTTTGAGAGCGCAGTGCTCTAGTAGGTCGATAAGGTACTTTGAGCTCTTTGAGATATGATGGCGCCTGACCATTGAGTGCTTTGAAGAAGGATTTTAAGTTCTATTCTGCATTTTACAGGGAGCCAGTGTAGAGAAGCTAATACTGGAGAAATATGATCCCTTTTCCTGGTTCTGCTCAGTAAACTTGCTGCAGCGTTCTGGATCAGCTGGAGAGTCTTAAGGGACTTAGTGATAATATGATAATATGGAGTTGCAATAATCCAGCCTAGACGTAACAAATACAAGGACATGTTTTTCTGCCTGATTTCTGGTAGGTGAAAGAAGGCAGTCCTAGAAGTTTGTTTTATGTGAGAGTTAAATGACATCCTGATCAAAGATAACTCCAAGATTCCTTACAGTGTCGCTGGAGGCCAGGGCAATGCCATCTAGAAAAACTATATCTTTAGATAGTTTGTTTTGGAGGTGTTCAGGGCCAAGCACAATAACTTCCGTTTTGTCTGAGTTTAACATCAGAAAATTGCAGGTCATCCAGGTTTTTATGTCCTTGAGGCATGCTTGAAGTTTAGCTAATTGATTGGTTTTGTTTGGCTTGATCAATAAGTATAATTGGGTATCATCTGCATAACAATGTATAGATTGCTTCCTTATAATATTGCCTAGAGGAAACATATATAAGGTGAATAGAATCGGTCCGAGCACAGAACCTTGTGGAACTCCGTGACTAACTTTGGTGTGCATAGAGGATTCATCGTTAACGTGTACAAACTGACATCGATCTGATAAATATGATTTAAACCAGCTTATTGTTTAATGCCAATTAAATGTTCTAGTCTCTGAAATAGAATGTGATGGTCAATGGTATTGAATGCGGCACTAAGATCTAATAGGACAAGTACAGGTAGGTCATTTGTGACTTTCACCAGTGCTGTCTCTGTGCTATGATGCAGTCTGAATCCTGACTGAAAGTCCTCAAATAGCTTATTGTTGTTTAGAAAGTTACACAACTGATTGGCAACTGCTTTCTCAAAGATCTTAAAGAGAAAAGGAGGGTTAGATACAGGTCGATAATTTGATAAAACCCCTGGATCAAGAGTGGGCTTTTTAAGAAGAGGTTTAATTACAGCTACCTTAAAGGACCGCGGCACATAGCCCCTCAAAAAGGACACATTGATCATATCCAGCAAAGAAGTGCCAACCAAGGGCAGAACCTCTTTAAAAGCCCACTCTTGATCCAGGGTTTTTATCAAATTATTGACCTATATCTAACCCTCCTTTTCTCTCTAGGATCCTTGAGAAAGCAGTCGCCAATCAGTTGTGTAACTTTCTAAACCACAATAATCTGTTTGAGGACTTTCAGTCAGGATTCAGACTGCATCATAGCACAGAGCACTGGTGAAAGTTACAAATTACCTTCTAATTGCATCAGACAAAGGACTTGTCGCTGTACTTGTCCTATTAGATCTTAGTGCCGCATTCGATACGATTGATCATCACATTCTATTACAGAGACTAGAACATTGAATTGGCATTAAAGGCACTGCATGGATGACCTGCAATTTTCTTATGTTAAACTCAGACAAAATAGAAGTTATAGTACTTGGCCCCAAACATCTCCGAAACAAACTATCTAAAGATATAGTTTCTCTAGATGGCATTGCCCTGGCCTCCAGCGACACTGTAAGGAATCTTGGAGTTATCTTTGATCAGGACATTTCCTTTAACTCTCACATAAAACAATCTTCAAGGACTGCCTTTTATCACCTATGTAACATTGCAAACATCAGGCACATCCTGTCTTAAGCAGATGCAGAAAAACTAGTCCATGCATTTGTTACCTCTGGATTATGTCCAGGCTGGATTATTGAAACTCTATATTATCAGGATGCACCAATAAGTCCCTAAAGACTCTGCAACTGATCCAGAACGGTGCAGCACATTTATTGACAAGAACCAGGAAGGGGGGTCATATTTCTCCAGTATTAGCTTCTCTACACTGGCTCCCTGTAAAATGCAGAATAGAATTTAAAATCCTTCTCCTCACCTTCAAAGCGCTTAATGGTCAGGCACCATCATATCTCAAA
>JAVQJD010080845.1:0-40251 GCA_036023655.1 Nannoperca australis | reverse complement strand
GGCTTAAGACTTTCCTCTTTGATAAAGCTTACAGTAGGGCTGACTCAGGTGACCCCTGAGGCACCCCTTAGTTATGCTGCTATAGGCCTAGACTGCCGGGAGACTTCCCATGATGCACTAAGCTCTTCTTGCTTCCTCTCCCTCTCCATTTGTACACACTAATATCCCATTAATGCTTGTACCAGAAGTCTTTGCAATGCACACAACTTATTCCCGTAGTTGTGTGCTTTCTCTCTCTCTCTCTCTTTCTGTTGATTTCTGCAGGTGTTTCTGCCTCCGGAGCAGTTGAGTCTGGATCTGTGGATGCACCTGCTGTCTGTTACTGTTATTGCTCTCATGTATTAGTTTTATTAATCTTAACATCAATAACATTACCACATCCATTACTTTACATCTCTATGTAGAACGGTACTGTACTACTGTATGTCCTTCTTCCTCCTGCTCGCTCTCTCCTGCTCCACCTCGATGGGTCAAGGCAGATGAGCGCCCTCTTAGATCTTGGTTCTGCTCGAGGTTTCTACCTGTTAAAAGATCGTTTTTTCTTGCCAGTGTCTTCTAGTGCTGCTCATGGTGGGACTGTTGGGTCTCTGTAAATATAAGAGTTGGCCTCAACCTGCTCCAATACAAAAAAGTGCTCAGAGATAACTTAATGATATGGCGCTATAGAAATAAAACTGAATTGAATTGGTGTGGGGTGACACTGAAGAACAACACGATAAGAGACTGAAACAAGTTTTGGAATGAGCTAAGAACCAGAAACTAAATTGAAATAGTGCAACACAGGAAATTAAATATCTGGGACACATTCAATCTGAAGATGGACTAAAACCAGACAAGAGCAAGTTGGAGGCCATAAAGAACATGCCAACCCTAGAGTGCAAAAAAGACACTGAAAGATTCCTGGAAAAGGTAACATATTGAGAAATGTATTCTATTCGCTCTAGTTTAGAGAGCTAATGGAGAATTATGTGTTGTGGCACTGGCAGAAGGAGCATGAAGAAGCTTATACCAAGCTGAAAATAATGCTCACAGAAGAACCTGACCTGAATATTATGACCTCAACCTGTGAAACTGTCAGTCGGAGGTGGAGTTTCTGAGAAAAGCACAAGTGTCATTGCACATCTGATATCACAATTTGCGAGACATGGCATTCCAGATGTATGATGTCAGACAATGTACCTTAGTTCAACTTAGATGTGTTCATGAAATTCTAAAGAGAGTGGAGAACACAACACATCAAGCCCACACAATCTGTAGTCAGATGGATTGGGAGAGGACTTGCTAAAGAAAACACATGCAGATAAAGGAGATCTCTATCTTGCCTTACTGAACCCCAGGAATACACCATTAGATGTTGTAGGAGTATTACCAGCTCAGCTCTGTATGGGACGCCTGACAATACACATTCCAGCAACTAAAAACACCCATACTTCCAAACACAGTAACCAAACCAGTCAAGCAAATACTGGAACAAAGACAAGTCAAACAAAAACCTAATTATGACCATGTTGTGAAACTGCTAGAGTAGCTCTCTACTAGAGACAGTGTGAGAATGTAGCAAGGAGAAACCTGGACTCATGGAGAAGTGAAATGAGCTGCTGCACAACCAAGATCATTCTAGTGCACACTCCAGATGGACACGTCTACAGGAGAAATAGAAAGTCCCTACAGAAAGCCAACACACACATGCATAGAAGACAGAAGACTGAAAACAAAAGGGCAAGATGGCAGCTCCCGTATCTGGGGGAATTTTTGCTTCATTTCTGTACAGTGGGAGGAAGTGGAGACGCGTCGTCCATCTCTATATACAGTCTATTCTTGACACAAATTACGGGTGACGTCATTGTTAGAGCAAGCACCCCTTTGGGAGGTAAAGCATAAACCCTGCTTAACTGAGATTTAACTTCTGTTGCTCTGCTGACTTCACAGAAGTAGCTGGAGATTACATGATTTTGTGATGGAGTCTATTTTTCTGCAGGAAAAAAATCCTGAGCCGTAAACAGATTTACAGCACGTGTGATGGCTGCATGGTCATTGCAACATCGTAGGTTCGATTCCAGCTGGTGACGTTTGTTGCATGTCGTACCACCCCCCTCTCTATATCGTTGCCTGCCTGTTGTGCTGTGTAAAGTGAAAAATACCCCCAAAATTATCTGAAAAGAGTCTGCTAGAAAGGTAAACTGAATTCACAAGCCAATAATTGTTCAACTGCTTTTTCGCCACTTTGAACATAACGGTTCAAAGGCGTTAGCAATAATGAGAAATACCAAATATACAACTAACAATGAAAGGATCTAGTCTTTTAAGTAAATGGAATTGTCAGTTAAATATAAAAACTGTGGACTCAAAGCAATGAGTCATGGTGATCCCAGTAAAATGATGAGGAACAGTTAATCTTACTGTGATTGCACTAACAATAAATGATCATTGTTAACTGTATAGTTAAAACAAATCTAACAATTACGTGATAATTCCAATTATCTCCAACATTTTCAGTACATTTATGGAAATGCCTTCACAGAATAAAGCAGATTTCTCACTTGTAAGATTCAGGACCGAGTAACAGACTGAATTACTTATTAAGAGTGAGATTTTTGCTGTATTCTTTGTTAGTTAGTACAAAGGTTAATACAGGGCTCTAAGATGCATTAACCATTTAATAAAAATATTATCAAACGGCATTATAAAGAAAGAAAAAATATTTCTATTCCACAAAATTTATTTTTTCTGACTTTTTGCAGTTTCAATACTGGATACTTGTAGGACTAACAAATCTGAGAAGATTCTTGTTTTTAACCGTATGTCTTTCGTTGTGGTTGTATTTGTCTGACAGCTGCCACAGGCACAAAGAGAACTTCTGAGACTAAACTAACTAACCTATGAGGAGTCACAAGTAGGAACTTAACTTTATTTTAAGGGTCACAAACCAAGTTAGGAGTACATCATAATCAGACAGAGTGTTAACATATCATAGACCCCTGGAACTCAGTGAAGTCTGAGCTAATTACCACTGCCCAGCCGACACAGCTCATGCTGACCGGCAGACGGCTTACTGTTAAACAACTCGTTCAAACATTTGTTAAGTTGTAACAAGCTTGATGAAATATTAGCATGCATTAAAGCCTTTTAGAAACCAACTGTCTCTGCATGTAGCCGCTTCCACTGCTAAATCTATTGGCACAAACTGGATCAAATAAATACAAACAATGCGGTGCAGTTTATATTGACGTCTCGTCCCTGTGTTGTACATGTTCAAATCTATATTCGGGTCATTACACGAGAAAATGACAACTAATTCGATATTTGAACGCCGACCTACCTGCTGATAACTCGCCGTGTATTTTTCTCAGTCAACAGGTAGCAACATCCTGTCTGTCACCCTCCCTTTGTTCTCCGACACTCTCACACTGATCTCAAGTCAGTCATCACTAGGAACATCGGATTAACTAAGGTTAGTTAGCGAAACAGAAAACTGATCCGAGATTCAAGCCGAAACTCACCTGGCTTGTCTGACCTGCCTGATGACGCGTTCACTGCGTCCTCTCACATCCGACGTCCTAGATTCCAATTCTTAAAACAAGATTCGTTCATTAAACTGCTTTATCTGGACCGGGTAGGCTGATATTTAATAAGCATATTATTCATTATTGGGATCTCTCACTCTTTCGTCTTCTCCTTATTATTTTTATTATTAATAGTATCATTATTATCATTAGCCTATTATAATTTTCTTTCTTTTTTTGCATTCGTCTCCTCCCAAATACAGCTACAAGGATGGTTTCAAATGTTCAGCATATTTAGGAGATTACGAATATGTTTTATGAAAAGTGCTCAATGATAGAGTGCATCACACACAAGCTGGAGAATACTTGGTTCATACATTCCCTCTGGCCATGTGCTCAACATTTTTAAACATGTTACCAATAGCGTCTCCGTGTGGAGTGGAATGTTATAACTTTTCTGTTCATGTTCTTCACTCATTTACTCTCACGTGGATACAGCTGGACACTTGGTTCCAATCCTCACATATTGAGCATAGTTAGGAGATTATTTGGTATATTCAGCAGGTCTATGGGAGTGTGCATAAAATATCTGAAGGTGTATAGAGAAATCATATTAAAAGTAATTAACTAAACTACAGCTAGTCTTTAAGATTTGTTGACCATTTCTCAAAATCTTTCTTGTCTGAATCATCTTTAGATGTGTTTGATTAGATGTGTTTGATTACAAAATGAGCTAATCTCATAATGTTGTATTTTATGTGGATGTTTGTCCTGTAGATCACGCCCTGCATTAACAGTGTCTAGAGGCCTTAATGAAAAAATAAAGAGCTGTTTGAGAAAGTTATCTATCTCCATTCTTCTCCTTAAGAGTGTGTAGTGTTCAGTTTCAAGGGAGTGTGCTGCTTAATTATTGCGTTCCGTCAACGCAGAACACGGTCCGCCCGTCAAGGGCAATAGCTTGATCTAGGATGTTTTGGTAAAGCCAAAGGAGTGTATTACAAAGAGAGATTAATGGGTTAACGAGATGTGTGTGTGTACATGTGTGTGTGGAGGTGAGGAGAGGAGGAAACTAGGATGGGTTATTGAGGAGAGTGATAGCCTTAGGAAAAAATGCTGTCTGGTGGTCCTGGTGCTGGAGTCAAACCTGTGGCCCGATGGAAGCTTTCTGAAGAAGCAGTGAGCTGAGTGTAATTGGTCCACCACTATCCTACTGGCCCACTTTCTGGCTCTAGTATCAGTGCAGAACACTCATGGGCACCTAGTCCGGGCCTGTGAGCCGCCTGGCAGTTCAGTCTGTGTTTGGTGTGGGCAGAGGAGGCTGGACACCACACAGTGAAGAGATGAGGACACTCTGGGTGGTGGGGGTGTGAGGAGGGTGTTTTCAGAAGTCTGTCACCATCTCCACCATCTTGTTGGCATTAAGCACCAGGTTGTTATCTGTACACCATGCTGCCAGCTGTGACACAGTGTTCCTAAAGGCCAACTCATCATTGTCCTTAATGAGGCCTCATTAGGAAACATGACCAACTTGACAGAAGGGTTGCTGGTGGTATCCAAAAATGGCATTCAGCTAGATCCACGAAATATTCAAAGTGGTCAAGAACTGCTGTTTCCTTGCCCAGCAGGTAATTGTATTACCACAAGTTTATAAGGAGCTTTGCACATCAGTGTTCTGCTACATGCACTCACATAGAAGAATACACCCTTCCAAATGGACTTATCAATGTCAGGATGTCACTTACCTGAAACAGGCACTCTCACCACCCCCCACCCGCATCCCGATTTCACAATTCCATCCTCCCTCTACAAGGATTTGTCGTGCTCCCAGACCTTCCAGACCCTTACTTGATGGTGCACTGAAGGCATTAATAACATTAATAATGGCTGCCATCCATTAAGGTGAGCCAGTTCCAGGGCTCTAGTATTGCACATTTGCTGACATGGCTTACTGGGACACTTAATGGAATGGAACCATTGTTAATGCTGTTGTTTACAACTGTGCTTTTCCTGCTTTGACAAGTCAAAAGGTCTGCCATGAAAAGGATCTATTAATCAGTCAAATTACATACAATACATATACATTAATTAATTAACCTGGTGAACCTCCTTCACCTCACCTCACTGCATAACACATTGAAGCAATCTATCCCACAGTTGTGCAATATTACAGTAAAACATATATTTTTAATTTTGAACTATAATAAATACATAATGTATGTAAAACATTTAATGTATTTAATGACTAATAATATTTTATGATCCCCATTTATGATCCAAATTTTTAAAAGCACATCCAAAACATCACTGGACCTTTCCTAATGTAAAAACAAATCTCTAGACTCCACAACATGACATGATACATGATATATACTGTAGTAAAAAAAAATCATATCGTCTGCTTCTACGGTACAGATTGAAACTTCCATCCTAACTGTAAAGAATGGTTCATCCATCTTTAAAACGTACATGGCTTGCATTACATTTTTTGAAAGTAGAATTCCCACACCACAGCGCCTCTGTGTATGCAGTTATATACCTGTGACTCCTCACAAAGGTCAGTGGATCAAAGGCCACTTCACCAGCTCCATGCACAAACAAAAAGGCATCCAGTTTTCCATAATGTCTCTGCAATGAATGTCAAAAGAGGATGTTTTCAGTAGATACAGAGACTATTTCTTGGGTAAAAGCACACAGGATACACCTACTGCAAAATGATCAGTGGTGTAAAGTAAAAAACAGATTTCTTATACTGTAACATATTTGTGGTGGCAGCTTGCCAGCTGAGGTTTCTTTTTATCACATAAATGGTTCTAATATACACTGTACAGTACAACCACCTTGTCCTAGTTGTAATGATTAGCAACAAAGACTGATAGCATGCCATTAGAAATAGACATTTCTATTCCTATGTGTTAAAAAATAAACATAAAATGTCAGGGTCATGGAGTTGTTTTTTTCTCCTTTCATAGAGATCAGGTTGCAGCTGCTTCCAATATTTGTGCAAAGCTGGTGTACAAAACACATGTTCTAGGCTATACAATATGTCTATACAATCATCGAACTGACACTACATGTTATAATACGTATTCTCATCTGATTAACTGGGTTTAATGGCAAACAGCATGTTTACTAAAAGGTTAGGTAGAATTGTTTCATTAACTTTCTTTTACTGGACATACAGACCCAGTTTATGTGGCAACTGTAGTTCATTTTGTCTTCTACCTGTTTTGTCCTCACGTTTGAACCCCAGCATTCACGGTCTGCTGCTGTAGGCTATTGTTCCTGTGAATATATTCAAATTGATTGATCATAATTTCACATTATTTCCAGAGTTCTCTCTTAACACAGTCCATGTGCTTTTGATGTGTAATTGTTGGCTCTTTGTGCAATATCTCTCTTTTTTTGGACCACTTAATTGCTACTGTACTACTATAAATCTAGTGCAATAGGATGATTCAATATTATACTCATAATATTAGATCCCCGCGTCCGGTTCGCAACTAACCACGAGAGAAGGAGCTATGACAGCACATACACGTGCGTCGACCAATCTCGTGTCGACATTTAGTTCCGTATTTTGGGACTTGTCAAGCTGTGATTGGTTAAAACCAGCGATTGAAAGTGCCTGAATGTTCAGTTCACCCTCTCAGTGTCTGCCGCTTATGAGAACAGGCACGCAAAGATGGAGAGAATTCACGCTGTCCTCTTTTTGGTCAAAGCACTCGTGTTTCTGCTGCTGTGGTCAAACTGTGAAGGGAGAGAGTCGGAGCTCTACGTGACCTGCGGCTCCCTCGTCAAACTGCTCAACACCAGACACAACGTCCGCCTGCATTCCCACGATGTCAAATACGGCTCAGGTAACTTCACTGACGTTCGGACGCATTCAGCGTCCAAACCGACGGTAAATCACACGAGACGGTGGTGTTTCTGTCCAGCTGCAGCGCGTGTTGTTTCTGGAAATGGTGTGTTCAATTTCATTCAGGAATCAGACAATTCAAAGTAGCCTTGGTAATGTGCAAACATCCATAAATGACAATACAAACCAAACGCAGTGCCCCTAATGTGTTGACTCGGGGATAGATTTAGCAAGCAGCCCTGTGTTTCTGTACACCGTCGACCTGTATTTATCAGCTACATGACACCAACTCACCACCGCCTAACACTGTCAGCTGAGACGGAAGAGCACTGTGGGAATAACAGGTGGACAGATACTTGACATTAAACTGGAACAAATACTCTTGACTTACGCCGAAATGAAGAAGACCTGCTCTTAGATGATGATTATTATTATTATGTTTGTATCTTTTTGATATTGGGGGGTCAAAGCTAAACTGTCAGTATAGTTCAGCATTGTTTTCCCCATACAGGATGGCAGCATGCAGGAAGTCGGTTAATCAACCAGCAATATTTGCGTCCAGGCGATCAAATGTGTTAAACGTCTTAGTGACATGCTGGTGTCATTCCTCCGAAATATAAACTCTTCCGGCTTCCGGTTTTCAAAGTAAAGAGCATAAGTCATCAGAGGCAGATGATGATGCTCATAGACACCTGTACTGTATTTATTGGAATGTCAACACTGTTTTCGGAATGATTAAGTATCTCAATCATCTACTATTTTGGAGGAGCGGTGACATAACTGCCCTTAGTCTTCATAAATGTTTCTGTCTCTGTAAATATAGTATATAATATACTATATAATATAATAATATACTGTAAAGAGTTGGTCTTGACCTGCTCTATATGAAAAATTGCCCTGAGATACATTTATTATATAACGCTATATAAATAATACTGGATACAATATAAATCACCTCTTTGAAAAATGTTGTGTTCACATACCCACCATTTTTCCATACATACCTCTGCTCAGTGGTTGGCTGTGTGTTTATATAGGGGATACAACTGATAAATCAATTAGAAAAAAACTGTACATGCTTTATTTTGTAGAAAATTGTTACTTGTAGACTCCATATATATTTACACAATCCCCAATAAAGGAGAAAATACTCAAAATGGGCAAAGCAGCAACTGTCCCAGGAGTCAGACCATAGTTCACAAGGGGCCCCAACAGCCCTGGTTCCTGTTTGTCAAAACTTTGATTAATGGTCAAATTGATAAAGAATTTCAACCATGGACATATGAAAAAATACAATATGTACTAAGGTGGACATAGGCCTGGGTGTCAGAAACTAAAATCTTCTAATCTGTAATAACGTGATGACTTTATTGTACTTTAAAGTGCGCTTACATGATGTATTGTATTCAATCAATACCCTCAAACTAATTGACACACACAAACTCTGAAGCGAGGCTATTTTATTCCAGTATGGGGACCTTGAAGCCTCCTATTGTTTAGCACTGTGTGCTTTATTAATGGTCTACTTATTAGTGTGTGTGTGTGTGTGTGTGTGTGTGTGTGTAGGCAGTGGACAGCAGTCTGTTACTGGAGTGGAGAATGCAGATGATGCCAACAGTTATTGGCAGATTCGTGGGAAACCAAACAGTCCATGTCAGCGCGGCGTGGCCATCAGCTGTGGTCAGGCCATCCGCATTACACACATGAAGACTGGCAGAAACCTGCACTCGCACCGCTTTAGCTCACCGTTGTCTAATAACCAGGTCAGTGGAACCCACACACTCACTGTTGTACTTGTACATGTGTTTATAATAGCTTTGAGATAACAATGGAGCTCTGTTGCACAGAGGATTAAGACGTATCAGGCTTTGGATCCAAAGCAGCAGCAGAGTAGATTTTTATACCAGGAACCCCTAGAAGATCTATGTGTTCACCACTAATGTCACCATTGTACAAATCCTTTTTTTCCCTCTGCCTATCTGTGTCATCTGCAGGAAGTCAGCGCCTTTGGAGAGAATGGCGAGGGTGATGATCTGGACTTGTGGACAGTGCAGTGTGACGGCGACCACTGGGGGCAAGATGAGGCTGTGCGCTTCAAACACGTAGGCACCAGCGTCTTCCTGAGCGTGACAGGCGAGCAGTATGGCCACCCTATCCGCAGCCAGCGCGAGGTGCACGGCATGAGCTCTGCCAACCAGCACAACTGGTGGCGCTCCATGGAGGGCGTCTTCATCCAGCCCAGCCAGGAGCCGCTGCACCATGATGAGCTCTGACATCATCCACCAGGAGACACAAAGCATGAGGATTCCTGTTCCTGTCGACCAAATGACTTCATATGTGAATGATGTAGAATATTTGATGACTCGTCTCTGTACATCTGAAGCACTCAGGGTGTTGACCACTAAGTAGACTGTAACCAAGAAATGTCAAGTTGTGGCATATGAGTAAAGTATAACACAAGAACACCAGGACAGGCAGACAAAACAGGAAGTAGAGTAAAAGTTAAAATATCAATGACCACACTTTATCAAATATTGAATTACTTCAGGATATTAAAAATGTATTTGATTTTTTTCAATATTGGGAATGCAGGATTTTTCCAAAATCACACAAGTGCCCACATACCTTTGGTCAATATAGTGTAACATCTGTGATCTGATCCAATACAACAGCCCTGTATTTGTGAACCTGCTAATGTTCTGTAAAAGTTTCTCATTTAAGATCAAAAGCAGCACTAGTTGGCATTCTGTAAATGCGGTTTTAGCGTTTTAAATAGTAATGTTATATATTATAGAAGTTATTCCATGCCATGTTGTACTGTGACATCACTGTATTCATTTGTGCATACATTTCCACCTACAGTATAATTATGGCCAGATGATAGGAACAGATAATGCTTAGTATAGTACTTTTTCATCTACAATCAAAAAACATTTTCTCAGGTAGACACAGTAGCTGCACATTTACAGTGCTAGTGCTACTGTGCATCATGTGTGCAGACAACTCTGAGGATACACAATATTTTATTAGCAGATTTTAGCATCAGTAAAAAAATAAATAAAAGTTTCAAAGCACAAGATACATTTTATGTGTTTAGTGAAGACATGCCAGAACACAGTTCAAACTCCCCACAGTAGTAACCTCTCCCAGCTGGCGGCCGCACACTCCATTCTGTCCAGCAGGTGGCGACAAATTATCATGGAACATTTTTGGGGCATTACAAAACCTTTTCATCTGAATTGTCTTGTTTGTTTCCATGTAGGACTGCACTGATACTGAGTGGATAATCCTGGTAAAATATAATAAACGACAAGCAGACGGTGATGGAAAATGTAGTTCTATTCCAGTGAACTGAATACAAGTAGTAGTGATCTTCAGAGGGAGAGTTCACGTTGCACCAGCACAACAGATGGACTACAGAAGTAGAATTCTGACAGTATAATCAAATATAGAACTACTAATATACAATATTTACTTATTTCATTAAAAAATGCGCCAAGCTTTATATAACCTTGATACTAACCTGGTCCAGCAGAAGGTTGATTTCTTTGTTCATTTCATAAATGCAATGGCCTACTAGCTCACACATAGTGTTCCAAATGTGTATACATGGTCTTTGTATCCGTCACGTCTCAGGACTGTCCTGATCTCTGTAAAGGCTGAATTCTTGATGAATGTACACTGCAAACCTAAAACACTGAATCAAACCACCAGATGGATTTAGTGTGATTACTAAAACACGACAGTAACGCCTCTCCGCCTGTTGC
The DNA here is from genome assembly GCA_036023655.1 of Nannoperca australis. Lineage (NCBI taxonomy): Eukaryota > Metazoa > Chordata > Actinopteri > Centrarchiformes > Percichthyidae > Nannoperca > Nannoperca australis. Next base: position 29,125 of record JAVQJD010080845.1, on the reverse strand, counting down.
TCACCTTTTCGTTCAGCAGGTGGAGACAACTTGCCACAGAAGAGCGTCGAGTATTACCATACCTCCGGTCATCATCCGCAGCATTCTTCTGTTTGCTGCCACTCGTGTGCGTCTGATTTCAGTGGACATTAAAGCTGAAGCAGCTGACGGCCAGAAGACTGGATATGGACCAGTTTGAATTCAAGCCTATTTTACAGGCGCTTTGAGCTGGCAGGAGCTGCCTGCTGCCATGGTTTTATCCCATCGTGTAACATGTCAGGCAGCTCCAACAAGGAAAGGTGACAAGTAACTGCTACTACCCTGAAAATCTCACTGTAATAGCGACGTTATGAGCAGTAGAAGGTCTTTGAATTGTTAATAAAAATAAAAATTAATAGTGTGCTTAAATTTGTTTTTGAATGTTAATTTAATGAAACGAAAATCATACTTCTACTTCTGCTGTATATATTCAAGTATGTCATTTATCCAGAAGCCTTTTAACATAGTGCAGGTCTGTAGACAAATATTCTGTCATGTGGAAAACTTGATTTAATTACAAGTATAGACATGATTATCTTACACGGTCCTTAATTCTAACCATTAATTGCAACCATCTCTTAAATGCAATCTTAAAAGAAAATGTGACAAGTGCAAACAATGAGTATAGCCTTAAGTTCTAAAACAATTAGAATCTTTATGGACCACTTATTACAGTCTGCCTTTAAAATCATGTTTCAACTTTATAAAGGTAAAGCTGATTCAAGGATTTCTAGGCACGTTAATCTCACACACTAGGTTAAAACCTAGAGGAAAATATGGACTGTTTAAACGCAGTGAAAACTTGTCTGTGTAAAATATACTAGCTGTACTAGCACGGACTGTATGCTAGGGTGCTCGTTGAAGGGGACTTTCCAGGCCATATGATTAACGCCATGGGTGTGCGGTCAGGCACAATGAGACACCAGGAGAGGAAGTCATCTTAATTAGTGTTTATTTGGAGCCAGGATGGCTAGGCAGGGCAGCTGGTACCAATCGATGCTGGTTTTCTGTCTAAACAGAACATGTGCCACAGGTTAACAACAAGCATGTCAAATACCATCAATTATAAGATGCAGCACAACTGCCAGCGTTATAAGGTACAAAGTAACAATCATCTTGCCTTAACCCAAACCCACAAATTAAACAATACAGCAACAATATATAAGAACAAAAGGAACTCACTTTCTCACGCAGTCAAACAAATTGCTGCCAGCAGGCCCAGGGTTCTGACACAGGAAGTGCACAGAGCTCACACCTGAACCTGATCCTCCATTTATAGCCGATCAGGCCAGGCCCCTCCTCCCACTTCCTGCTCCCCTGCAGACAGCTCCTCCTCACCGGCTCTTCACAACACTCAGAATGTAATGTGTTTTTGAATTATTGCTGGTGTCTCTCCTCAAGGACATTTCCCTCCTTTTTGCTCCAGTGAAAAGTGCACTGCTGCTGACCTTTAGCAGGGCTTTAGTAGTGTGTGGATGGGGGTGGAGTCCAGGCGGGTGGGGGTGCAGAGGGAGGATCCCAGGCTCTCCAAGCATGAGACCCAGCAGGCAGAGAGGAAATGTAAATGTGACCACCCACCTCTAAGGAGGAAATGCTGTGTTGTTCTATTACCTTGCCTATGTTTCTACAGCACTGGCTCTGGAGACTAAAAGCAACTCTTAATGACTGAGGAAAGCTGTTTAAATGATACAACTGCTACTGACTTACACTTACTGTGGCTCCGAGTCCTGCATAAATTCTTACTGGACCTGTTTGGTTTATTCATTATTTGCTATTTATTGGCTGAAGATGAAACAGAGCAATCATTAATAAAAAAGGAATGCTAGGCCACGAAAACCAAGTAAATGATAATGTAATCCACATCAGTTTTCAGCCACTTTCTACGATGAAGATTTAGGATGTATTTGTGTAGAGTGCAAGATAATCTTTCAGGTGGTTTTACACTGTATTGTTTATGAATAACCACAAATAGCTTGTATAACCACAGACAGTGGACAGAAATCTTAACGGTTCTCTACAAAACATTTTTCTAAGAATAACTCTAAGAAGACGGTAAACAGAAATGTTATTTGTAGGTGTGTTGTCAGTGGCACCACACCACTACCGGCCTCACTACTTCAATGAATATTTCTGCTGTAAATTCACACCCTCTTGCACTACATTTCTGTTTACTTGGGCAAACCTATATGCACAGATATACTGGATGAGTATTCATGGATGTCTGTGTGTCTGCTCTTAAGTGGACACTGACATCTTGTTGATGTAACAAAAGAAGCCAGCTGTGAAGCCTCTTAATGGATACTATTTTGGATTTTACACTTGAATGTTACAACTTATCCTTTTTCACACATCATGTTCTATACATTTTCCAAAATAAAACCTTTCTGAAACTGACATACTGATGAAACATTATTTGACATACTTTTTAATACATGTTTAAGTGTTCTACACACCTAGGTTCACCCAAATTACAGAAAACATACACTTAGTTGAAAATGGTTAATTTTATTTGTCCAACTTTGGAGATATTGTTATTTCTGCCTTAACTCAAATACAATAGAGGTGAATGGAGATCACAAAATGATCATAGTGTTGAAAACTTCCATTTAGAGAATCTGTGTCCACATTACTGTAGACATTCCCCAGAAGCCACTGTCAACTGCTTTCATTGGAACTAGTTTTAAAAATAGGCCCCCCCGAAAACCGGGACAGGTTTTAGTTTTTTTTAAACCACAAAAAAAAAATTCTACAAAATTCCACTCACCTCCACTGTATTAGTCGGACGACTAAAACAAAAGCTATCTACATGACTAAATACCACTAGAGGTTTAAAGGAGAAAATAAACTGTAATTCGGGTGAACAATACATTTTAATAGGTCCTACTGCTGTACTTCACATTTACACTTTGTTCTTTTCATCCATGTTTTAGGAATGTCACTGTAACGGTTTTCTCAACAGGGATCAAAGGAATGTCACTTTATCTAATCGGGGGGTTTCATTGCAGTAATATAACCAGAGGAACTCAACCTGTCCATGGTGTCAATGTTTTCCACTGCACATACTGCTTTCCTCCACTGCCTCAGACCCAGAGGAGGCTTAACATTCTTCCCGTCACCACCCCAACATCCCATCATCATCACAGCCAAGCTTAGAATAAAACACAAATACCACTTCCTCATTTTACATTGACTTTATTGAAGTAATCATCCTGCTGACAAGATGAAGGTGGATAAGAGGCAGTGTAAAGTGTGAGTTATCGGTGGGTTGTGGTGCCTTGCTCAGAGGCAGGGTAAGGCAAGATGAAGGGTGTGGGGAGGAGGCTGGGCCCAGCTGACCGATGCCCTTTCATTATTGCACTGCTTGCTGCTTCTTCCACAGTAGTGCAACAGGGAAAGAGTGTCAAGCAGAGAGCGTCCTGTAGCCGTCATTGTGGGTGGCAAAGTGCAACCTGAAAAGCAGGAGTCACTCTTCAACCTTCCTACAGACAGAAACCCATTCTATGGTCAAGACTCAAGAATCACCAGAGTTTTCACTGCAGATTTCAGTGAGAATACTGCATTTGGACTAGTTGTAGGTTTAAGAGGCGGGACAACAACTACTAAATGAGACAAAACTGTGACATGAACAGAGTATAACAAGATTTCATGTTTTTGTTCTGTGGCTACTGCACTTGAAGTAAATATTTCATTCAAATATTCCGGTTTTTAACCCTTTGTTCAGTAATGACTGCACTATAGTAGCAGATTGAGCGGATTTGTATTATACAAATAGCTGAGTGACAACAAGCATCAGAGGAGAAAATAGCTTTTAGATGACAGTGAAGGTAAACAAGGATCCTAATTGTATTTTATTAATAGAGAAATGAATTGTATAATAGGGCTGTGAATCTCTAGGCACCTCACCATTCGATAACGATTCACTCTTTGATGCGATTATAAAATTATTCTTGATGCATCTTGATCAGTGTCCGAAATTAAACAGAAATTAAACGCGCAGCCTGAGAGATGGATGTATATTAAGAATATAAAACAATATAATAAGTTCTTATAATACATTCATGGGCCATCCTCACCAGCACGAGTAGCCTAGCTAAGAACATAAACACGAAGCATTCACGAAGCAGTGTTTTTACGTTTCACCATCCAACTGGTTCAGCTGCAAGGAACGTAATGCGGCCGGTCTCATGCAATCATAACATCAAGAGTTTTAAATGTCTGATTATTGAGTTTTCTGCATTGAGACATATTCGTTAAAAAAAGATTTTTTCCCCCACACGTCTATTGTATAAAACCAGAAAGTGCCCCTATCAAGAGGCGGTTTCTAGCCTTTATAATCTGTTTATAAAGGCCTTGTGTTAGTGACATGTAGAAGAACCAAATATTAAATAAACAGTAAAAAAATATTATTACTGTATCTGCAAGACACCAGTCACACTAGGCTTTACAAGTGCAGTAGACATGTACAGGTTCATGGTTTCATTTAGGCAGTTGTAAATGAGACAGTAATCTCAACTCCAATGAACAGTACAACATTTTAAATCCTAAAAACTTAAAGCTACAGCTGAATATTTAATACATAACATTTAAACTTTTTATTTTCCTAGTATTTAAACGGTCACTTCACCCAAATGAAAAAACAAAAAAATTTTCACCTAACTGTAGCGGCTGAGCGGATAGCTTTGCTTTTGTTTGTCCACATTTTGAAATATCTGAGGTTTCCCCCCCCACACCAACACAATGGAAGTGAATAACATTTACCTTCCTAGTGCTACAGGCAATAAAAAAATTACAGTTAAAAAAATCTACATCAACACCTCTTTCCAGAAACAGTGTCCCTGTTACTCTAGGTATTTCACAGTCCTCAGTGTGAACATTTTTCATTGGAGTGACTTTCTATAGAAGAAATGGTACCTATGAAAACTTAATTAAAAATGTAATTATTGCGATAGGTAAGGACACTGCTTCTGGAAAGAAATGTTGCTGTTGAATTGTTTAAATTTCTTATTTCCAATTCTGAGCACCAAAAACCTGTGAAAATGCCAATGACACCTTAAAAAAAAATATTAAAATAATTTCACATAGTATCAGACAGGCTCACTTTGCTTGCAACTATGTTAACATTATTGTAGGTATATTTACACTAACAAACTTTTACAATGACTTCATGAAGAAACAATTAAAGCTGGGGGGTTTACTGAAGAAGAGAATGAAGGTATCAACTTAAGTTAAACAAGAAGTTATTTCATTTATCTTTACTGGATTAACACAATTAAGACTCAGCATTTCACTCACAACAAGGCTACAATGTTGTTGTGTTGTATACATCTTGTGTCACACTGAATGTGTGTGTGTGTGTGTGTGTGTGTATATATCATAATCAGTGAGATTTGCAGCCAGCAGCAGTATTTACCTCAACATATTGGAATGGAATGAGCAGGAGCACCAGCTGGGCAAAATACTGCCTGTGACATCAGCTGAATAACACACCAGAGGAGGAAGATCATCCCTCAGAGTCAAGACCCTATAAGCAATATTGCACTACTCTGTTAACTCTAGTGAAAGCAGAGGCAATATTGATAGGGTCTCGTCTGCGAGGTGACTTAGTCGAGACAGACTTCTTCTCAAAGAGGGATGGTCTCAGTCTAAAGCTACAGGTGACAAAAGGAGACAGACGAGGTAGGAGGTAAAAAAAAAGTCAAGTCAAGTTCCCCTTCATTCTTCATAAAGGGAGTTAGAGTTTTGATGTAGTAATGTTGTGAGATCGACTTACCATTGGCTGCTAGACTGTTAAAACAATTGTTCTGTGCTATTGTAGAAGTCATCAATCTAATGTTGATGTTTTAAAGAAACTTTGTTGTAGTAGCTTTTCCACCAATCAGAGATGCTGCTGTAGAAACACATTTGCACATTTGAAAGCAACACCAAAACCTTGTAACCACATTTGCGAGAGCATTAACTAACATTGTTTTTCTAAAAATCATTAGAAACCACTCATGTCTAATTCTATGTACTACTTTATTATATTAGCTACAAATGACATAAAATGTAAAATATGTCATTTTGACATCCCTTTAATTTGGATTTGCTTTAACTGTCTGTCCATCAAAAGAAAAAAGTGATATTAAATGATTTCAGACTTTGGTTTGACTGAACACGTCATTGGAGGCATCACTTTGGGATTTAGGAGATTGTGATAGGCATTTTTGAGTCGAATTTGATCTTTTCAATTTGAGTGTAGATAAACAGGCTGTTTTGTACTTGAGTGTATCTATAACATTTTGTATTATTAAAAAGTCTCATAAATTTAAAGAGAGCTCCAGAGGCCTCTTGTCGTGTTGTACAAAATGACATTGGCCATGAAGAATTATATGTTAAGTCCCATTCAGAATAGAGCAGCCTAGCCTACTTTTGGCATCTGCACATTTGATGATGTTACGCAACCTTTTCCATTTTTGCACAAATCACCCCTAAAATTATTGTGTGCAAATCACTTTTCATACATTTTCAAAACCTAAAGATATTTTTTGCTTAAAAAAATATTTAAGCAATTGACTGATTATGAAAATAACTTTTATGTCAGTCAGCTAACCAAGTGACCAACTAATTGTCCCAGCTCTGATACATGTAAACACACAGCATTTACACTATGAATTCACGAGTTATAGCATGTGACCAGAAACTGGCCCTATCAAACTCTTTGTGCTTTTACTGTTCATCATGGTGAGAGCTTCATTACTTGTGATTTATATTGGCAGCTGCTGGACCAAGACAATGTGTACTGCACTGTATGTAAGATAAGGCAACATAAACAGAGGATGTTGTGTACAGCTAGTTATTGTGGCTACGGACGATGTTCTGAGAGTTGACATACTGTTCAATACAGACGCATTCACACTGCACAGGCCTCTGAACATGATGTGTCACACAGCTTCTGGAGGTAGCTGAAGATATAGGATCACTGTTTGGATGTGGTTCAGGCAGGTTTACTCTACATATCGCTCAGCATGATGGGGTCACTATACCCCATCACTTTGGAGACATGTTAATGGCAGCTGTAATTGCAGTTTTAGTCCCTCCTCCATGGACCGTCCCTCTCAGCTACACTTCATTTAGACCTCTAGCCTGCTCTGGTATTTGCCTGCCAGCACAAGGAGAAAGACAAGCTTCTACATGCTGCTGATCCAAACTCCCATCCAGTCCATACTTTAGCAGTTTTTGTCATTTTCATTTGATAACATGTTTACAGTGGTTGAAATAACAGGGCATGCAATCCACCGTATGATTGCACTACAAATGCAAATGTAATGTTCAATAAAAAGGAGGGAAAACTACAACTGTCTACATGGTGGTTCAAAACAGCATTCATTCATGGATTGTTTGGAGCGTGATGAAGAAGTTTAACACTGTTATGGGTTGTGGATTCATCTTTTTATTTATATGGAAAGGTGGTTGAATCTAATCCTTCAAATAAAAAAGATGAGACAAACCAGTAGTACAGTCAAACTTAAATCAATTTGACAATTTTTTGATAAAATAATTTCTCGAATAGAACTTTCTTCATATTATGTGACTAGATGATTGTGAGCCTAAATCAGTAGCTAAAACCATTACTGCAAAAAAAAGATCCATTCACTTTCTGGTGGTTTTACCCTCCTCTCTATCGCACTACAACACTTTCTCCCCTAAAGACACACAACTGCAAATTCCAGTCGCTTGCAAAACAGTGGCTAAATATGACGCTACAGGCTCCAATGCTCCAAGGCGTGCGCACACACACACACACACACACACACAGAGCAAAGGCAGTAACCCCCCCACCCCCAAGTGGCCCTGCCCTCCACATTCCTCACACGGAGCCCCATCCCCCTTACGACCTGCCCCACATAGGAAACTTACCCCATTTTTCCCACCCACACCGTGACTTCTTCAAGCCTGCACACTCACATTATGCTTTCAAAAGCTGACTGAAAGAGAGAAAAAAGGGCCCTGTTCTCCACGGCCATAACTAAATGACTGCAGTCTTACCCCATCAGCTCACGCATGGGGGGTTTACACGTATGAAACCACACTGTATTCCATAGTGCACATTTTTAATATATATTTGTGTTTTTTTAAACACATAAATCAGTTTTTTCTTTTTTTTACCAAGACAAATTTATGTTTTAAATGTCCGGGTTTCTCTGTTCTCATAAATAATTTGCATTACATTTAAATAGACTGCCTTCATTCTCTAAATCCCAACCAATACATTACAAAAAAATTTTTTTTTTCTTTTTACCATTTTATCCTTTCTTGTTCCTAAAACACAAACTATTTCCATGTAATTTAAATCAGTCTGTCTGGCTTCAACACACTTTACATTATTAATTAACCAGTATATCATTAAGATTCATTTTAAATTAAATTAAATACTTAAAGGTACTACAGAAAAATCGGGGTTCCACTTAATCCCTGATTCAAACCAGGTCATGGTAAAATTAGGCAATTTAAAAAGCCTTGTCCAACAGGAGAATTGAAGGTGAACGTGATCCAGTAGAAATTATTTCACACAGTAGGCCAGCATGTAACAACACATTACATCGGCTAACAAAATGTGTGAAAGTTGATCTCAAAGCATGTTACTTAATCTGACACGTGGTCTGCAATGCAAAGCAAGACAGCCTCTGAAGTTCTGTGAACAAAATGTTCTTTTTAGGAGGCGTGGTCCAGGAGGCCTATATCTCCCAGGGTAAAATACAGCCTAATAATGCAGCATGGTTGAATAGAAAAGCCACAGACTCTTCCTGTCATAAAGACTTCTGGGCTCAGCTACTGGTTCCCAAACTGCGGACTGGGGACCTCCAGCGATCCTTGAGGTAGTTTCCAAAATAAAAGGACACTTTTGATTTCACTCAATGAAATTGCAAATTTAAATTAACTGTTTCAGCCAGAGGTTTAACTGAGCTGACAGTTATTGATATATATATAGAAATCAGAATAACAGCTAAAAACTCAAACAGCCTTCTTTTGGATTGTCTTCAAACGTTAGCTCACGTTAAAATGTATCTCTGTGGATCTTTGAATTAAAAAGGTTTAACAACTTATTATATGAGAACAGCCTCCCTATAAGCCCCACATTTCATTAAATGTCCTCATTATAATATAAAGCAAAAATATGCATAACAGAAGTCGTATTAAAAAAACTCAGTTAAGCTCTCAGGGTCAACCCTCCCTCTAAAATTGTGCCAATTATTGATTAGACTGACTAAATAAAAAATAATGTCTCTTGTGTCAACAGTTATTGCTTACACCTATCCCTAGAAATGTATTCTGTTCATAACGTAGGGTTTGATGTTAACTGACAAGTGGAATTGGATTATATTATATATATTTTGGATGTATTAACATGAATTTATACTTTGCCAGCTGTGTTAAAATGTCTCCAAACTAGCCTACTCTAAGCGTAGGGCCTGTGTTATTAGTGATGGAAGTGTGTGTGTGTGTGAATCTGGAAAATGGGGTGGGGGTTGCCTTCCCATAAGAACCTATAGAGGCTCCTCCATGGATTTTATTTTGTCATTTATTTTTCTCCATTTAGCAGCATCCGTCCTTCCGCTGTACTGCTGCTGTAGTATAGGGCGAAGGCCGAATGCTATGACAATACTATTGCACTGCTTTAGCGGATGGTACAGTAGTGCAACATCGTCAAAGCAGCTGACCTCTGCAAGCTGGGACACAGACACACACACACACACACACACACACACACACACACTGAATGTGAACAACGGTGGCCACACGGCACACATACACGGCCCCACTGGAGGTATAACACAATGACAAACTGACGTGGCGAAATAAATGAAAGCTATGACACAGCTGGAGCTTTACATACTGTGCTAGCTATGCATCCAGTCCGGTGGAGGCCAACAGAGAGCCACTTCTATATCTTCATGTCACGTTTAAATAAGATTTGTAAGTAGAGGAAGTGGGAGGCGGAGGAGGGAGGGGGCGTGGCGTGTGTGTGTGTGTATGTGTGTGTGGGGGGGTTGTCAGCCAATGCCCTTTTAATATTGCACTGCTCATCTGATTTCACAGTAGTACAACAGAAAAAGGGCTTTGGACAACAAAGCTGCTCCTCAAATCCGTTCAATTTCTATTAAAAAAAACAGCATGCAAGCTGTCAGCTCCAACCTTACTAAACTGTGGAGACAGTAGGCTACGGATCATGTATGAGCTTACCACCAAACTACTATTAACATGTTGGACGCCATATGCGACCAGCAGCCGTGAAACAACCGAAGAGGCTTATTAGGTTTACAGTACAATGCAACCTATGTGGGGTAACAAGCATAAAAAGGAGGAAATCTATGCAAATTGGAAAGGAAATGTTGACCTATGCAGCCATTGACCTGTGAAAATAGATTGTGTTTGTTGACAGTGGTTTGATGTGGTGGCATGGTGACTCCCTGTAGGTCTGTTCCGGTCAGCATCAGGATAGAAGACCGAGGGTTGGAAACAAAACCTATTTACTAATATTTTATTAAAAAAACTATTCCAACAGCCTGACTGAAAACGTAATCTGGAGAAAACATATAGGGCAAAAAGCACATTCCACGATACAGTGCCAGAAACCTTCAACGCCTTGAGCTCGGCTGCCTACTATTCCTGTCCCTTTAGCCAAACTGGCAATTGGAAACCCTCTTCATTTAGGAAACGGAAGGGGGCTTTGTTATTTCCAGTGTTCACAGAAGTTTACAATCTGCCAAAGTGCTCATGTTCCTGTCCAGAAGTCATGCACGCGGATCACAAAGTAACTCCATCACATGTAAACCAGACCACTCCACCGGCTGCTGCTTTCCATTTAAATCCACCTGAACGTGTGAGGAATGATCTTCTATCCGAACACACGTTCTTTCATCGATTCTGCTCTCCACATGTTCCCGTTAACGCGCAGTGTAAAACATTAAGCCATACGTTCCGCCGGTAAGGAAACAGCACTTTGAAAGGATGCATCCACATAAAACCATGAGCCTGGTGGCTGTAACTCACAGTCATGTAGCTCGACGTGTGTCTTTTAGACAAACTAAAAACCACAGACCAATAATCCACGAAAACCTTTGAAAGGCTGTTTAGTTAAAATAGACTACAGTTGATTATAAAACGGCCTATTCTACAATAATACCAAAGACTGAAGGTCCATAACGTTACTAACAGGTGAAATAATGGGTTATAGCCTGGGACCCTCTGGCAGCTCTGGCGGACCCCTGGGTGTCCCCGGGCCGCTCTTTGAAGACTGCGGATTAGCTCATATGATAGCAGCCCACTTAGTTTGGATATCTCAGTTTGCGGCCCGGAAAAATCACTTGCATGGTCACACACCTGTCAATCACTCCCTTTATCAAGCGTGCCCTCACGTGTACGATCTCTCTCTCTCTCTCTCTCTCACACACACACACACACACACACACACACACACACACACACACACACACACACACACTCGCAGTGATACCATTTTAAGATGAGGGAGCTCGCGGAACCTCCACGTCTGTCCGCGAGCTCCCCGCACCTCCGCCCCGCGGCAGCAGCGCTGTCCTCGCGCAGGCAGAGTTCCCGGTGAACGGTAGCCTACCTGGCAGCCCACCACACAGAAAAGGAACAACGAAGCCAAGTTGTCCACTTTATCCGGGGGAAACGTCCTGGCCGTCGGGCGACCACCTATCTCCCACACACGCGTCCGTTTCTACCGCAGCAACGCTTCGCGAGGCGTAACGGCTCCTCGGTTAGAAAAACGGGATTTCGTCCATTGGCAACCTCACGGCCTCCCAGCTCTGGACTCCATCTTTGACTAGTTGACATTCAGCTCTTGCCGAGACAAATTCCTTATTTGCATGCCGGCCCACCATTGGTCTGCTTCTGCGCTTGTCTCTGTCCTCATTGGTGGAAAATGTATCTCATCACCTTCGGGATTGGTCACACACCAAGGGGACGTCATTGTATAGTTTAATTTTAACAATGAACACAAATTCTCTCTTCCATTCACAAATTTCTCATTACCCGCCTTTGAGGTGCTACTTCTGTTATCATCTGCAGTCCTTCATAACTGAGGATGGACAGACCTGTCCACAGGCCTGTCATGTCCACCCTGAAGACCACAGGAGCCTACAAGTACAGAAGCACTTTCCAAAATACATTTTAAAAAATGATATTATTACATCTTATAGATCTATATTTATCATAAGTATTATTCAAAGGACACTCCAGATGCAAATAGCGCTCCGCTGAGAAAAGTCAGCAGCCGTGATGGGGCGGTGTAGTAACAAACGGCGAGGTGGGAAGTTTAAAGGCGACGGGGCTCACTGGAAGTGCTGCAGTCGACACATGCAGGAGGGCACCGGCCTGTGAAATCTGGCATTCCTGACCAATGGAGCTGAAATAATTGCATTGTCCGGTGGAAAAGTCCCGCCTCTACCCCCGTGCCCCCGCCCCTCCGGTACTAACCGGCGGTACGATGCTGCACGTCCAGCGTGGGTTCAAGAGAACGTGTCCAAAAATCATTTGTCTTGTTTTGAGTAGGCTAGCTATAGATACTAAATAAAAGTATGTGTTTATAGATGATTCAGTTTCTTCTAAATGAAGCCCACAGTTGTTAAAGGTAAAACATGCACTATTAGACACATTCATTTCCACTAGAGCCCAACGGCTCTAGCGGTTTTTTCTAATTCATGTCAACAATGCCTGCTGGGTTTGAGCTGAGAGGAGCTAGGCCTCCAGCCCCCCCCCCCCCAACTCAATCCAGACCAGTATTTTATTGTCAACTCACACAGACTGGAAACATATTCAACGTATCGAACAAGGAGAAGTACCCGGATACATCAGTGCTGAATGTGGATGTATATCACAGCTAGGCCTCTCCTTTACTTTCTTTACTTTTCAGAAGAAACCTGTCTGCCATGACGTGCTTTAGATGCTATGTAAGGAATGCGCGTTCACGGTCGCCTCTGCTTATCTGTGTAGTGCTGCGCGCACGCACAAGTAGCGGTGCCGAGCGAAGTATGTGGGGCCACAGGAAGCACTATGCCCATATTTAGCCGCGACGGCTGACTGATCCGGTTGACTTGCATGCTGCCCACACTAAAGATCTGTGTTCTACATTTCGGGCTGGTTATTCTTGAAGTGACCTGTTTGTAGGTTTTTTTGGGGGGATACAGATCATACAGATGATGCTAAATATTTTAAACTAGAGATGTCTAAAAAATGTACAGGAACGAATTGACAACATGATTTGAAAAAGACGTGACCACAGAGCTGTTGATGGTATGTCTCTTCAGTTGTGCTGTCTTGTTTTGTCCTCTTTAGTAAACATTTTTTTTTTACAATCCAAGCTGCAGGTTCTTGCCCACCTATTAGGTCACAGATGTATTTAGGCAGCTTTACACACAGGAACTCCTATGGAAAGATTTAATTGGTGGATTGTGTTACATACTTTTTTTACACGTTTTAACTGGGGTCATTTCTCCTGAATACATTCACAAGCAACATTCACACCGGAATTTAATTTGAGATTTTTATATAGATCCCAAATTTGATGGAATGGTGTAACCGTTAAGAACATGTTTTAGGTTTGAATGTGTCACTTGATCTAAGTTCTGGCAGGATGTACAGAATATGACATTTTTACACACTGTGTAAAACGTTTATACAATGGTAATTTGATAACTCTTACAGTCAAAAAGGTTCAACCTAATCAAAGAGACCTGGAAATACTTCAAGCAGCTACAAGCTGCTGGGAATGTGAACCTACAGCCCTGCAAAATCAGACAGCAAGGTCATATACTGTGTTAAGAAAAATAAGAAAGAAGTGGCTAGATGACACACTAACTGTCACTTTATTGTGTTCCAACCAGAAACAAATTAAAATTAAGTATATTAAAATGGCAGCATGCGTGAGACATTTGCTTGAATTTGAAGTCTGTTGTAAACAAGCAAAACTAAATGTGGATGGTGCTGGAATGGCTTTAATGACAGGTCAGAAAACCAAAATAAACTAATTCATCTTTAGAAAAGTATTTTGCAAACTTTTATTGGAGTCCACTTGCTTTTTGTGCACTGGAAACTAGCTAGTGTAATTGCCTGTTAGTACAAAATATACTGCAGTTCAGAAAGGTTCTTGTATTGTACTTGTCAAAAGTGTGCATTGTTAGGGGTTTCCTGTCTGTTTAAACATGTTTTAAAATAAAAAGGGTCCAGCAATCGACATCAAGTTTCCTTTAAACTTACCATTAAATAGCTAGTTCTTAGACATTTCCTGCACTAAACAATATAATTTCAGCTGCAGCATTACATCAAATGAATATATGGTCTCAGCCTAAAATATTAGGTAACTTAAGCTTAAAGGGAAACTTTGACCCCCCCCAGTCCCCCCCCCCTCAAGAATTCAAAATGAAATGAAGATATTTCACTGCTCAGCAACATAACGTGTTTGTACTGATAGACACACAGAAGTGAACTCTTGCTGTGAGTGCAGGCTGTGTCATGCATGGCCAGGGTCCAAACCTGTTTGTCAGTGCTGGCTGCAATAGGTTCATTTGTACTGAAAATTTTGCAACAGATTGCACAGAGCAGAAGTCAACATGGGTATCAGCATCATAAGTGCTCACCTTTTACACAAGTAACTGCACAACGACATGCTCTGTCAGCCAGAGTTCATTGAATTTTTTCTATATTTTTAGAACAACCATTTGAGAGATGTATTGGCCTAACAGAACACGCTCTTTACATTCAGCAGAACAGAAGATTTAAAGTCACTTTTTTCAGGGGGGGGGGTGACATGCAGCAAAGAGCCTGGGCTGGAATCAAACCTGGGTCTCTGTGGTAAGGACTCAGCCGTAGCATGATACGTGCTCTACCAGGTGAGCTACCAGGGCTAGCAGAATGTTTTTTCTCATATGACCAGACAGGCCTCTGCAGGTCTAGTTGTTAAGATGAAGTCCAGCAGTTTCTGAATGATGAGCACATGCTTAAAGTAACCATGAAGATCTTCACAAATGCTTAGGTTGGGTTCATTGTTGAAAAGATCTGTAGCAGCACAACAAGTATTTTTCAAAAAGCATTACCCAGTCACAAAAATATGTTAGATTTGTCTATCGAGTCAGGGCAGTGCTAGTCTAATGAGAGTTAGGCCATGCACAAATACAGACGAATGCATTAACCTTTTTTTTTCATAGTGAGAAGGGCAACTGCTGACAACTGTCAAAACAAAAAGAAAGTGTGCTGTAGCTTATTCAATGGTTTGCTAACAATGTTGTGGAGCGAGAAATAGGAAGAAAAACCACAGAGACCACAGTAACAGCAGTACGGCAATAGTATTAGAAGTAGCAGTTACAGTAATAGTAGCAGTAGAAGTATCAGTAACAGTGTCAGTCCTTTTAAAATGAATTTATTAAATGCATTTATAGTAGTAATGATTAGGAGCTATATTATTAAAAATAAATAGTCCTTGTAAACATGTGTTCAAAGTTGGTCCAGTCCGGAAGAAGAACACAAGACATTATATAGAGTAAATGTATTTGCCATTAACAGTATCACCTTCTGTCATATATTATAAGCATCTGTATCAGCTTCATATAGAGGCTTTTCCCCATTCTTGTATCTGTCTTTCCCCTATAAAAAACCTCTCCACCCCCCTGCCACTCCCCTCGTCATCTAACCTTTGACCTCCAGGGGTCAGCAGCCACAGAGAAGCCAGATGTCAGGATGGGGGAGTGGGCGCTTGGCAACTTGGGTTACTCTGGGCAGCATGGCGAGACGCCGACAGGGTGGGATGGGGGGTGCAAGGGACATTTTATGCAGGGCAGGAAGCAGAAGGGAGGGACATGGTAAGCACACTGCAGAAGGATGTGGACACAACATCCAGCCAACCTTTTCCTGTTCTAGGACCCAAGAATACATCTTGTGTGTTTTGCGTAGAATGATCAGAGAAGGGTTTAATGAAAGATAAACACTTTGTCTGGATGATAACCCAGCCTTGCCCGTCTCCTAGTCAACATTGATCTCTTTAACCATGACAGTTTCCCTAACCTAACCAAGTATGTCTTTTAGCCATAACCATCATAAACAAACCTGAACTGGTGGCACATCAAAAAACACATATGAATTGTTTTTTTGTGATATTTTGTTATGAGTAATTTTGAAAGCTATTGGCTAACGACTTATTTTGTCAATTAGATATAAGACTTGTAAAAGTCACTATGGTTTATTACTTGTCTTCATTATTTTGATTCATTTTACTAGTTTCATCAGCTTGACCAGATTAGGACCACTAACGACTGCCTTTTTCCACTTAAATAACATTGCATAAATCAGGCACATTCTGTTATCAGAAAGCAACAGAGGGAGGCTGCCCCAATAAGTCCCTTAAGATCAGGATCATATTTCTCGAATATTAGCTTCTCTACGCTGGCTCAAAGAGCTCATAGTACCTTATCCCAAAAAATGTATGTCTTCACATGTGGTAAACTCTACTAAATCAGTTTATAACCCCACTGTAAGAACAGTATATCCTGACTAGTTGGAAGTTAAACACATGTAATCTGGGAACAAAGGATAATACAGCAGTTGTTATTGATGAAGCCAAAAGTAGTGGTGAAAGAAGTATTCAGATCTGTTTTACTTAAGTAAAATTGTTATTATCAATGTAAAAAATACTCCAGTACAAGTACTGTATAAATATTAATTCAGCAGAAAATTGGCCCCTGTGACTGATATAGTTTTACATATAATATTAATTATGTCCAGTGGTTCCCATCCTTAGGGGTCATAAATCTGATTAATGGGGTCGGAAAGAATAAAAGTAAATGTTGCACAAATTGTTATTGATTATTTTGACTTTTCTCAAATCTTTGATTGTTGTGAAATACGTATTGCAAATGTTTTCAGCTTGTGACAGGAACTTCACAGCTACTCACATTCAACAGTAACTAATTGCTGACAGTTTCCTTTACGCAGGCAAGAAGACTGTAAGAACAATAAGTGTTCTGATTTAAGACTATTCAAAAAAGACAAAGGTAAACACAGGTAAACACCTCAACAACCTACAGAAGTAAACTAAGCAAACATGGCTGAGAGAAAAAGGCTTTGTGAAGGAAAACAACTAAATTGACGCTCAACATGCAATGTTGATTAAGACTAAATGTATTCAGAGATCATAGTCCACCTCTTTAGTCTGATACATAGTAAACTATGACTCTGATGGACAAAAGCATTGTCTAATTGTTCAAAGATCTTTGCACAGTATTAAGTGCAATTGACTTTTCTTTACATTTTCTGTGAAATATAAAATATACAGGTGTATAAATGATCTAAATTTATAAAGCTTGTTCAATTTTGATGTGTCCACATTTGCTAACTTTGTACTGATGAACCATCTAGTGAGTGAATTATGTTTTGTCAGTGATCTGGGAATTTTGTTGATGCCATGAATGGATAAAAATCAGATTTATTTCTTTATTTCTGGACTTTTGTAAGCCTATAAGGTGTGTTTGTATATAAGGCCATGCTGACTGTTATAGTTGTGTGCATGACAAAATAAAAACTATAAAAATCATTCATAAATTCATATTCATTTATTTTAAGACATGTTTTATAGGGGTGTTGATCACCTATTGATCACCTACTGTAGGCTAACATTTATTGACCATATACCATTAAATCTTAAATGAAATTAAATGTATAATAATACATGCAATCTGTGACAGGGCCACATAAGATATATACTTTGGCAATATGTCATGTAACATAAGTAATATATTACATTCATGCCAATAAAGCAAATTGAATTGAACTGAAATTGATATACCTCAGATATGAAAGCTTATGTTACCTACTGGACGAGCTCTAGGCTTTCTGCTGTCCATGCAGGATTTACTCATGCCTGCCTCCCTCTGTGGACCTCTTCCAGCCGTATTTCACTGTGTTTTTGAATGGTATTCCCGCAGAGGGGCGGGATTTGGCATTCTGGCATTCCAGAGGGCGGGGCCTAATGTTGGCTACCCGTGCTGCATTCAGGTAATATCAGAAAGATAGGAATATCAGGAGATTTGAGACAATACTCGTCTGGTTAGTTTCCAACTCCAGTCTATAACCTCCTGGCAAATAGATTTGTTGATACACTTGCATACAGTAGAGAGATACGTGTAGAGAATAGTGACAGGGACATTTTAATAACAAACAATGAAATACTCTGATTGTAAAATAGCTACTAGGAAACATCCTTCATTTCTGTTTTGTGGTTTAGGTCAGCTCACTTATCTTGCTCTAAAACATGACCTAAATGTAAGCCAAGGCTGTTATCCATGTTTTTGGTTTATCTATTTTTAACCTCTTTAACTTTGCTTGCCTAAGGCCACTCGCCACATTACTGCCGTTAAGATGCTGTAGTTGGCTCAGTTTTAAAGCTACAGTGAATATAGTGGTATCATGTAAAACTAGATGACCCAATGTATCCGTTGGTACCAACCATGTGATGGCTAAATAATTATCCAAAGTCAGGCTACATTTTGGAGAAGGAAAAACTGGCCATTTTCAAAGGGGTCCCTTGCCCTCTAACCTCAAGTTAATTTATTAAAATAGGTCTCCCCATAAGAAATATATACACTTAGTACTAATCCCATGCAGTGTTGGGCAAAAACAATTGTGTTTTTTAAATACAGTGTGATTTTTGCCTATTTAAAAAATATTTCTGCATACTGGGGGGTCCTTTAACAGTATTGGAATTGCATGGATTAGGCATGACTGGAAAGCTGATTGTCAGACACAGTGTCATCATATCATATCTTTGTGTGAGACAAAGTCCCCATAATAGCCATTACATTGTAGTGAGAGCATTTTTACCAAACCTGACCTTGCTGTATAAAATGATCTATGGTGACATAGTCTTGTGAAACTGTACAACCACTAACTAGAGACCCAAAGCATTAAGAGGATGTATGGCTTTTCTAGGTAGATTGCTACTAAGGGGGTTTATGAGCAATTTCCAGAACAGAGGGGCTCGCCTTTCAACCGGCAAAGTCTTTTATACCACATCACAGCAATTATTTATGGTGTTCCTCAAAGTTAATATTTGCACCAAATCTGTGTAACAAAAAATATCAAATAGTATAAACCCCCAAATTGCTGTAACAATTTATGAGACAAAACTGAGCCTGGTAATGGCCATCAACATAATGTTCAAAGCCCTTACAGACTCTGAACCATCCAAACTTGAATAGGCGCCTAAACAAAACACAATGTTTATTATTTTTGACTAGAAAAACTTGACACACAGTGCTGAGCTACATCTCAGAGTAATCTACAGGTTCTTTCAGATGATGTGGGCAATACCACTTCAATGGTATGGCATATACTGTAGACCTGTTATCCATAAAAAAGACAAACCTGGGAATGTGGTGCAGGATTGGTGCAGTGGGAAAACGGTTTTCAGTTTACTAAAGTCACAGGAAACCTCTTCCATGTTGCTCTTTTTAATTGCTGTTAAATCGCAAAGTTTCCCCGATTAATCCCGTGTTACGTGAATGCAACATTAACCTATAAAAACCTAACTACAAAATATATCAGTCCGCGTTGTGTACATTCTGGCTCAATTACTGACGTATAGAGCACGTAACCATAGCAACATGTCCAAATGGCCTATCTCTGTACCGCGGAGGAACTACATTTCGACGAGTGATAGGCTGAAGAAAAATCGGTATTCGATAGCTGTGCATAATGTGTGTCGTTGCCTGAAGTAGTCTAAACACTACAGCCAACATCGGCACGATTTGTTCCGCACCTTGTTGTGTAATTGCTTGATTGGAATAGTTTTTGGCCGCTTTGTTTGCGAGTCCTTCCGGAGCCGCAATACAGGCCGCCAGTGAAAGGGTTAAAGTGGTAAACTGCCGGACCACACATGTTGAAGGAGCTGAGCACTGACCAAACCAGTTTAGTTCAACCAGAGCTCAATTTAGCCTGAGACAGGCCAAACTAATTGACCTGACAGGATTAACGCCGGGAATAAAACCATAAAAGGCCAAAAAATAATTCCTATACAGCTTCCACAGCGGGGGACTTTAGTGTCAATATGTCCGACTGAATTATTTTTAACGAATTTCAAAACGCCAACAGTTTGCTTCAAATGATTTAGCCTAGATAATTTTCGTATATTAGGTCTACGTTTTAACCTCTGTGGGTAAATAAATCAAAGACAACAAGACTATTTCTTTTTCTGGATTCTCTTGACAAATATTTTTATGCCTTGATCTGTAATAGTTACTACCATGTAACAAATACGTTTCTGTTATTTTTTGGTCAGTGAAAGTGAAAGAATAATTGTTTTATTGAAATAATCCTTTCTATATGCCCAACACAATTAATCACAGGCCTACAAGGAGCAAAAAACACTCAAATTATGTCTTTTTTGTAGACAGAAATGCTACTTGTACTTTTCATATTTTTTAAAATGAGAACAAAATGAGTACATCTATGAAAAGTTGACCAATCATTATCAATGCAGTCTTTGTTAAAGTAATTCATAAAAAGTGCAAATTAATCTCAAATGAAAACCTTCCATAAAATGTATACATGAACAAAAAATTGTGTCTTACTGTGGTGGCTACACGTGACTCAGGTTGTGTTCATTTTTTAGCAACCATGGGAATGCTGATCTGTGTCCTGGAGATTCATTTATTTGAAAATGTGCTTCATTAACCTCTCCATATCATTACACATAAGTACTATTAAAAACAAGTGACCGTTTTTATGTTTTATCAGATTTTATCAGAGGAATAATTGTGTGTCTGATCACACACTCCTGAGCCTCCAACAAACATACCCACTAAAGATTTAGATTTCTAGTTAAACAAATTAAAAAACACTCTGTCCTTGGTTTTAATAGAACAGTTAATTCTATTGAATTATAAACTGTTTGGAATTATAAATTATTCTTAAAAACACACCAATAAACACTGCTAGGAATACAAGAAAATAGTTTATTTGATTTGATTTGATTAGAACTTAGACAAAGTTTGTCATCCGTCTTTCAGTCTGGTGTGATCTATTTAAAATTCCTGCAATCACAAGTTCAATATTTTTCTTAACCTTTAATTGTAACTATTAGCAGTCAGTATCAAAAGTAAAATGTACTAGATACCTTTGAGAGAGTTCATTTATTGAGCATTTATCAATACATTAACATGTAAACAGCAGAGATGGAGCTCTGTCTGGTCATATACTGAATATTTTCAGATTAATAATGTCCATCGGTCCATGTCCCTGGTTTTGCATGTTTTCACCGGTGTAATACAGGGCTTGGTTTCCTAGCAAAGAAGAGTTCCAGTTTTCAGACACCATGCTTGCATACCTCACTCACCCTGGGCCAAAAGGTCAGAGGTCGTCTGTGGCAATAGAGGGAAACTCTGTTCAAACAACACTGAAATTCCAGGTTGGGAGGAGGAAATGCAGGGGAAAAGAGAGGAACTGGAACAGAGGGGAGGTGGGCTGAGAGGGGAGATGAGTTTTTTTCTTTCTTAATTAATGCTATCTACAACAATTAAATACATTTGCATTTATGGTTACAGTATATTGACAGGGCAGTGAAATACAAGGATTCTGGTGAGGATGGAAGAGCAACAATAAATCATGACAAATTAAATTGATTCCAGTGGTTACTATATTTCTTCTTTAAGATGTTTACGAATAATATCCCAAATATCATATCTGATACTGCCAACATAACTGTAGGGAACATATAGCATGCTTCAATATATTCAAGCATAATAATGATGGGTAGCTCAATCATGACAGATGAGATGCAGCTCTGACACGTCACCATGGGGTTTAGCTACTGGCTGACTCATTGCTCGAGGTGGGGCATGTTGGGTAGACATATTAAAATGAAGTTCTGTAAAGAAGATCCTTTCCCGAACACTCACTCCAATCTACTCAGTCACCTCTCTGTCCCACGCAGTTCAAATCTACAGCAGTGCCAGTCCAAAAGACTAGAGTCTGAACTAAGAAAATGAAATTTGCATCAGTTAAACCTGAATGTTAAACATTTGCAGTAGAAGTACAGATAAAGCCCCAGTAAGAAAAACTCTGCATGAGTCTAATCTGATAAAGAGGGAAAACACCTCAAATTATGCATAAGAATTATAACCCTAACCCCACCATCCAGCATGAGGATGACAATTAAAGCTGCCTTCATGGCTACAACAGCTCCCCCTGTTGAAACAGTCTGCCTGCCACTGGCTTCAATGAGCTAATTATTTATTTGAAAGAAGGTATTTTTTTGAACTTACTTCACCTAATGGCTTGGAAAACATTTAATATAGAGTCATTTCAGTCAGGAAGACTATGTTCATTAATTCACATCTCTCTTTCCTCCTGCTTCTCTTAATGTGCTGATTATGGGCATTCACTCTCTCACTTACCAGATGTCCACTTCTCATCACATACAGAAGTGTTCCACCAACCCCACCTGTGTCTAGACTCCATCGGGGGGGGGGGTATTAAATAATGATGCCACAATGGGTTTTAATTGCCAAACACGCTTTTATTTCTCATCTTTATTGTGCACGTGCCAATAAATATCTGTCCTATCATTGTACTCTCCTGATTGGACCAACAGTATGTGTCAGTCAAACACAAGTGTATGTGCTGTCAGTTGTACTTACACTCATGGCCACTGTAAACTTGAAGTAGTTTGAAGGAGTTTAATAGAATGTTTGATTCAAAGTCACTACACAATATCAAGAGGTTTACAGATACAATGCACACACAAAAAACACTCTTAAGTGCATAGTAATTTTAGCACATGTAATGATGGAAAGATATAATTTTTTATATAAATAGTTTAAATAAGACACTCTCCTTGAATCCTCTTATAAAAGCTTCAGGAGTTATAAATCTTCTTTATACCTCTATATTACACTCTGTCATTCATTATATTACATTAAAGGGACACTCATTTACACTCAGTTTATTAGTAATGGATGGTACATTATAACCCTGATGATGTCAGTTTGGGCTTTGAGACAACACATTTTTTAGACAACAAACTGGTGGCGTTGAATCTAAAGGACGTGGGCTTTAACCAGTCAGGGAGGGTCTAACGAAGACACTGTTGAGTTGCATTATGGGAACTGTAGGATCCAGTGCTTTTGGAGCTTGACCCTACTAGGGACAAAAAGTCAAGTTATCTCTGGCCCTCAGCTGCTTTAAAAAAGGACCCTTTTTTAGATTTGTGTCATGGAAGTCATTCAACTTTAAGGAAGTGCAGTACTCGATGGAGTAACCCTATAAATCCTTTATTAACATTTGCAACTACAGAATTGAGGGATTATTATTAAGTTGCTAAAGCAGGAATTTCACAGGCAGACACGTTAGTAGATGAAATACTAAACAATACATGTTTGAAAGAATTTGTTCAAATACATTTTGAGATTACATTTTTTAAATAAAATGTTTAATGCATTATTCAATAACAGATATTTTTGAATTGATTGATTAATGAATTGGTAAATTCAATTAATTATGATTTAATTATTAATTGATCCTAATTAAACATATTAAAAGTATATAATTATTCTTATGGCATACATCCATACATGAGATGAGGTTGAAATCTCCCAAAACATCAAACTAGTAAATGGACATTGAGTCATAAGAGTCATAAGATTTGGTCAAACATTAGTAAGTGATTTATTAACCATTAGTAAAGCAATTAGTTGCAACCTGTAAACCATTTATAAAGGTTGTATAAAAAGTGTACTTATAAGAGTGTCAAGTGAAATCAGCCTCAACAAAAGACTAAGTATATGATGAGTGAATTATTTCATAAATTTGGGTTTAAACATTTGATCTATTTGTTAATTTCATTGGAAAGCAGAAACAATCTGTCAAAAAGGAAAACAAAGCTCCAGCTGCAGTCAGGTGCTGGTTTGAAATGTTCTTTTCCTGCTGGTAGTTTCAGTAGCAAATAAGCACATAAGCAACTATCGTTTGCAGGGTTTCTTTTGTTCCAAAGCAAATTAAAGGACAAAATTCCCCATGAAGACCGCATGGGAATACAGAGAAAGTTTAATTTACTTTCAGTTCCTTTTCAGAATGCATTCAGGAGGTGGATGATAACGGCCTATTCCTGCAAAGAGGAGAAGCAACAGCATACATCCTGAACTGAATACAAATTAATTATAACAACATCATACTCATGGTGGCATCACTGAAATTTGGAAAAGAAAAACAAAGGCAAAATGTAAAATGATTACCCAAACTGATAAACGTCCATCACAGTTCTTTTGTGCAGTAAGTGATTATTACCAAAATTTTGGGTACATTTACTTTCAGTTTGACCCCCAAATAAAGTGGTTCAAATGAAAAAAAAGATAAACTGATGCTTCCTTTAATCTGATCGTCTGACTGCTCGTGTGTCTTTAGCCACCAGCCGTCATTATCTTGATGAGTATTATATTGATGTTAACAATACAAATGCTGGCCAAAACTACAAAAACAGGACCTGAGCTTCAAATATCCAGAGCTATGCTTTAAATATTAAAGCTGCACTAATCAGTATTTGATATGAACAATTGGATCTAATATGTAATGAGTAAGGAGTCGCTTATAGTGATGAACTCACAAATAACTTTTTTTTTTAAGTTATTATGTGCTTGTTTAACGTGTGTTGTGCTGTTCTCGCCGGTGGCCAGTGGCCGTAATGCTGGGCATCTGCAGTGGCGACCGACTGGAAACCAGGCTGAACGTTGACAGGGGTGACTGACTGAGGTTCAAGCTGAACATTCAGCGGTCATGGCTGGCTGGGGATCAGGCAGGGGATCTGTGGCGCTGGGCAGCTGAGTGAGCCAATGGCGTCGGGAGTCATGGGGACCATGCCTTGTTTTGGGGAGTCTACTGTATCCCTTTAAAATAATGTGGATGGGTCATCAACTTGTTGAAATAATGCCCATAGAATTCAAGGGATACAGGATCAGGATAGGCAGGCGTGGGCTCAAAAACCTAAGGCTAATTGATCAGAGTGCAGACTGGTTGTTGGCAGGCTGCGGTGAAGGCTAAAGGCTAAAGGCTAGCAGGCCCAACGCTAGGAGACAAGGGTGGCTTGGAAGAAATTTCCTGGAGTGCCAATGTCAGAGCTACCTCCTTGCTGTCAATATCATTTTGTTATTGGCTAAGAAGGCACTGAATGGTATGAATTGTCATGGGTGGTATGTGTGGGGCAACAGGGATAGGACTCAAATGTAGACAATGCAGGCAAACTGGTAGAGCACAAGGATTAATTGAAGCAGAGACAGTATATATAGACTTAAAGAATTGCCAGACAGGCAAGGGTCAACACCAGAGAAGGACAAACAAATCCTTAGGGGCAAGGCGGGCAGGTGATAAACAGGCAGCAGGTCAAAATGCAGGTAACAGGGAAACAATGGGAACAGATCTGATACAAATGGCTGGAGCACAAATTAATGAGGCACGTAGTAACTTTGACAAACTGGCAAAGAATCAGTGGATCTGGGCTGGAATACATATGTGTGACTGATGTGAGGTGCTGGTGGGGAGGTGTGTGGATGTTTAGGTGAGGGGAATGAGTTGATGGCAGGGGAGATGGAAGTGGTATTGGAATGAAGGGAGAAACATCTGAGGGCATCTGGTGGATGGAAGGAGAATGACAATGATGCATCAGCATGGTGAAAGAGAGAGGTGACTGAATAGAGAGAAAGAATGAGCAAAAATGGGACTCTAATGTTGTATGTTGCTGATTCTGACAGAAATTAGGCTGATGAGAGTGAGACTGAAACCAAACTAAAGTAAAGCTGTGGCCCATGAAACCAAAACAGTGGGCTGAATGATACAAAAAAAGCTCAAAGGAGCTGAGGGGAACCTCAGAATAAGGGCTTATTCTCTGTGGGTTACTGAGCTCCTTTTCATATTGCACATAGTGATTGAACTATTGATCTGAGCATGCTTGGACATCATGTCTAATCACCTGTTTATCTTTGTTAGAAAATATTTCTATTCTTCTGAAAGGTCGGGGTTTGATTTCTACGGCCCTAAACATTCCAGAGAAACATGGTGCAAATACAGAAACAATGCAAAGTCCAAATTACATGATCCCCGAAAATGAATGCAACAGAAAAATGCTGCATATCCAGTCAACACAACAGAATGTCTTTACTCCTCCTTCTTCTTCACCCTTTCCCCCATCCAATGCTTGCCTGCATGCATCATCACTGAAAACGCCCCCACCTCAGTCTGCACGGGATCCATATCATAATACCCGATTCTCCTGCAGCTCTGGATCTGAGCTTGCTATCTGAGCACCATTCTGGATGGATCCAGCATCGGAAGGAAAATGGGAGTGTGTCGCCATAGCAACACGGCCTGCCACAGCCGTTCTTATAGGGAGAGAGTGGTGCAGGCTAATGTACATTGCAAGGTTCACACGCCTTCAGTAAGCAGTGAAGGTGTCTTTCACTGGGTGTCGATATTCTGAATGTCATGAGAATCCAACAGGAACTAAATGAGAAACAAAAGGTAAGGTTTCTCGTGTTCCATAGCACAAAATGCTTTTTAACACTAGTGACTGACGAAGATTGCTTGGCCAGGTGCTGAGATTTCTGAGCTGTAGGTGTAGGAACACATGTAGAAGGAAATATGTTATAATGTTAAACATATAATGTTCCTACTATAGGCCTACTAGTGCTACTGTACTTGTAGAGATAAAAGATGAATGCCTTTTCAAGATTTTTATCAATTTTTAGAGACAAATAGGAAAGAAAGGAGGACAAAGTCATGTATGACATAACAAATGTCCACATGATTCTCACACTTACAAGATGTTTACATTTTGCATAATTTCGCAATTTTATAATCAGCTCTACAACAGAATACATGTTGAATGGTAGCTAGCCTATCAGAGATCCACAATTCTATGACTTTTATTTGACAGATTCATTCTATTCTGCACATATCCTACAAAAATAAACGATTTATATATATAATCTGCATACTAAGGAGAGAACATCATTGTTCTTGAACCAGCCGTCCCATTTTCCGGTCCAAAGCCTCTGGCATCACCACAAACCTTTGGCAATGGCTTTCGTCTGCCATTGTTTTCTCAAATTAAACGGGGCTGGATTAAAGTGAACTTTTAACTGACATTATGCTGTTCTGGCAGAGGTCCACTGGAACAAGCGTTAACCTTTGCTAATACGAGACAGCTAGCTAACGTTGGGTTCTGTGTGAGCAAACAACAGCAGAAAGAAAAAGACTTCCATTGCTCTTGATGTTCAGTAATTTTCCGCTCTAGCCTTTATTATTGTTATTATTATTTGAGAAAATATGATAAATGATTGCTGAAATACAAGTCTCTTTGTCCTTTCCATAACATGAATAGAATCCAAACAGCAGGTGGCTTGACCACAGTAATCCTCAGCATATCTATGGTGAGGGCACGTTTGGCATTTTTTTGTTAGATTGATTTAAATCCACTGCTGTCACATGTATGCTTTAACCATTTAAACTATATACAATATTAGTTTAAGGAAAGTATTTATAGAATTAGTATGAGCATCAGTGCAAGATGCTTTCCAACCTTCATACAATATCTCAAACTGTAAGTTTTCCTTCCAGGCATTCAACTTACACTGTGAATTTTCAGATTAGTAAGATGTCAGCAAATTGTAAAACTCTGATGATACAATTTCTGTCCTGTCATGAAATCTGTCTGTCTTTTAATTATCTCGACAACCGCTCATCCGATCGATTCAACACTTGGCGGCTGTATTGCTGAGAACCCAGGGAAGTGCAGTGGTGAGTGCGAGCTCTTGAGCTGGAGGTATTTATTAGTACACACTGTGTAGTGTATTGAGAGGGGATTAACTTTTAACCCAATTAACTGTTTCACTGCCGAACGGCACGCTAGGTACGGCTCACTCTCCATCGCACACTGAGGTCTCTTTATACATCAAGAACAGATGAAGAGATACTGGAGATGTAAGTGTGTAATTGTGTTTCACTAAACTCAACATTTCAACCATCAGAATGAACACCAGGCATCCTTCACAGCAAACTCACCCCATCTCAGGAGGCAGCAGGTGATGCTGGGCAACCCGGACAATCAGCCCTGGCGGCCCCCAGGGGTGTGTTCTCTCCCCCCTGCTCTTCTCCCTCTACACAAACGACTGCACCTCAGGAGACCCATCTGGTTGGATATTAGCTTGTTACAAGCACAGCGATCTCTGTCCTTACAATCATGGATTCATTCTCAGCTCTGTTCTTTTTTATAACACTGTGTCTTTGTGGACATTAAGGCAGCTGTCAGGTTGTCAGTCAGTTCCCTTGCATGGAAACATTTAAAGTACATTGCTGTAGTAATTACTATTCAAATAAAACAAATATATATGAAGCTTTAGACACATTATTGCTTTACTATAATTTCATTGCCCTGGCCTCTAGTGATACCGTAAGGAATCTTGGAGTTATCTTTGATCAGGATATTTCCTTTAACTCTCACATAAAACAAACTTCAAGGACTGCCTTCTTTCACCTACGTAACATTGCAAAAATCAGGCACATCCTGTCGCAAGCAGATGCAGAAAAACTCGTCCATGCATTTGTTACATCTAGGCTGGATTATTGCAACTCCATATTATCAGGCTGCACCAATAAGTCCCTTAAGTCTCTCCAGCTGATCCAGAATGCCGCAGCACGTTTACTAATAAGAACCAGGAAGGGGGATCATATATCTCCAGTATTAGCTTCTGGCGCTATATAAATAAAATTGAATTGTTCTCTACCGCCCACCAGGTCCTCTAGCTGACTTTGTGGAAGAGTTGGACATGCTCCCCAGCACCCTCCCTGATGATGGTTCCTCTGGGATTTCAACATCCACCTCGTGGGAACGCAGGTGGCTGACTTCATCTCTCTCCTGACTTCCTTCGGCCTGAAGCTGTTGAATACACCACCAACCCAC
Source organism: Nannoperca australis (assembly GCA_036023655.1). NCBI lineage: Eukaryota > Metazoa > Chordata > Actinopteri > Centrarchiformes > Percichthyidae > Nannoperca > Nannoperca australis. The sequence goes on along the minus strand of JAVQJD010080845.1, from coordinate 111 downwards.
ACAGCAGGCAGGCAGCTGGACCTCATCCTGACACGTAACTGTATCGCTGACTTAACCTCTGTCACACTACTGCACATCTCTGATCACTTCTTCATTCAGCTCTCAGTCTCA